>PITA01006431.1:0-100380 GCA_004023965.1 Spilogale gracilis | reverse complement strand
TCCCCACGTTCAGGAAATCTTAAGCCTCCCATGTCAAGAAGACAATCTGAAGGAAGAGAATGAAAGGAGAGTCCAAAGGCAGGATGGGAGTATAAAAAGACCACTAAGACTCCAGCTTCAGTGGTAACCTGTCTACTTAGCTAGTGATGGAGGCAAACCTTCTAAGTTTTAGTTTTCTATGATACAAAATGAGGACAGTATCACCCATGATGTGGGAATGTCGTGAGTGTGGGTTATCTAACACAATGATGTGATAGAAAAGGGAACACTCAGCTAAAGCTTCATCTGTCACAATTAACATGAGACAAAGACCCCAAATTTTGTTGTTTTGAAAAATTATGTGGATGTGTCTGAGTTTTCTTACCTAGATGTATATATATATAATCATTTGTAAGATGTGGGATGCACTTCCCTGTGTAGGTTTTCACTGGAGACTCGGGTTCTATCTCTGGAAAAGGTGAACGATGGTATCTTGTTGCGCAGGGGCAGTGAGTCAGAGCTGACTTGCCGGGCATTTCTCAATCGAGCAGGTGCCTGGTCGAGCCATGGCGTCAGGAAGCCGTTCACTGGGAGGTCTGTGGCTTCAGGTCTCCTGACTGTCCCAAACTAGAATGGAACTTTCTTGGGACTCAGGGTTTAAGTATTTGGTGCTTTACTCTGCCAGAAATAGATTAAGCCACAACTCTGATGATACAACACTTCTCTTCCTCTTAAGGAGTCCAAAATGCCTCGAATCAGAGTTGAGACATCCTCATTCAAAATATCTTCAGTGTGTCTCTGAAATAGAGTCTTTTTGAAATCATAAATGACTTTTGTGGAAGTGTGAAATTATCTGAGCAAATAACTGAGAAGTTGTTATCTCCCAGCATGAAAAGCTACTTATAATACACAGAACAAAAGAACTGTCATCTGGCCTCAAACTAGAATTCTGCCTCTTAGTGAAACAACAAGGACTGCTTTGTTGGAAAATATGGTATTTGTCTCCCATGATAAGAACCTCTAAATTTAATGGATGCCCTCTGAACATATTTAACATTTTGTGTTGTAGTATTTTTAGGCATAGAAATAATTTGGCTCCTTGCCCTTGACTTATGCACATTTTCCTTTGGTTCTGTTCACAACTTTTATCCTTCTTGCCTCATTTCATTGCACCTTATTTTTACTGTGGTCTGTACCACAGAATGAAGACAAGAGTATAGGAGGGGGAAGTGTAAGAATTAAAAAGTTAATAATCTTTCTCACTAGATCCTGGGAACGAGAATTTAAATGCTTTGGAAACATTATCTCATTTCTAGTGGACTCTCGAACAACATGGGTTTAAACTGAGTGGCTCGAACAACATGGGTTTAAACTGAGATTTTTTTTTTTTTTTTTTTTATAAATACAGCATGGTACCATGAGTATATTTTCTCTTCCCTGTGGTTTTCTTAATAACATCTTCTTTTCTCTAGCTGACTTTATTGTAAGAACACAGTATATCATACATATACAAAAATGTGTGTTACTTGGCTGTTTATATTGTTATCAGTAAGGCTCTGGTTAATAGTAGGCTGTTAGTAGTTACGTTTTGGGGAAATCTAAATTTATCTGGGGGTTTTCGACCATGCAAAGGGTTGGCGTCCCTGCATTGTTCAAGGGTCTACTGCAAAAAATTTAAGAATAACCTTGGAAGGGAAGTATTAGTATCCCTATTTTTTTAAAAGACTTTATTTATTTGTTTGACAGAGAGAGATCACAAGTAGGCAGAGAGGCAGGCAGAGAGAGGGGAGAGGAAGCAGGCTGCCTGCTGAGCAGAGAGCCTGATGCGGGCCTCAATCCCAGGACCCTGAGATCATGACCTGAGCCCAAGGCAGAGGCTTAACCCACTGAGCCACCCAGGTGCCCTAGTATCCCTATTTTTTGAAAAGGAAACTGAGGATCAAAGAAATGAACTTACCAAAAGGAGCACACACTTGAATGACAGAGCTGCCACTCAAGGTCAAAAGATAAAAACCATACGTTTTGTCTTCTACATTTTTGTCTTCTACCGCTAGGTGTGTCTCCAGAACATCCTGTCTGTCTCCCATTCTAGGACATCCCCAGCAAACTAGAAATTGAGCCACCCATGTGGGATTTCCAGCTCACCTCCTGGCCTCCTCTAAACCCTCTCCGATTCCTGAGAATCAAGGCTGCTTTCCATAATCACTTCAAGTTTTGGTCTTTTTTTTTTTTTTTAAGTTTTATTCTTGATGTGGACAGGACTTGGGAATGCTCTGCCATTTCCACATCTACACTAGAAACAGCAGCAAACCATTCACATTAGTTCAGGGCTTAACTGAAGAGTGAACTGTGTGGGGTGTCTCTTTTCCAAACTCAGAGAAAGCCTGGGAGATTGCGAATCCTCATTCTGCAGATGAGGAAGCTGAAGAGTAGCCAGGAGACCAGAAAATTTCAGTCACTTGCCCAAGATCCCACAGCAGAGCTGGGAGCCCAATCCAGGGGATCCCTGACAGCCCTTGTGTACCAGGTGGCTGTAAGCCACCCAGAGAACTGACTTGGGAGGTGCTGCCTGGGCTGGGCTGCACATGTATTATTTCCTTCCATCTGCCTAGCTCTGGATTCAATTTGCAGTCGGATGGAACATGGGGGCCAAGAAAACACCCTGAGCTCAGCACCATTGTTGTTTACTCAAATATGTAAGTGCTCAGGGCAGTCCTTTGCTGGAGGCAGCTCTCTTCAGCTCAGATAAGAGAATGGTTAAAGGAAAAAAAAAAGAGCTGCCAATTCTCAAGGAGAGCCCAAACTTTGGCTGTGGCATCCCTTGATGTTTATGTGAATTTAGAGCATCGGGTTTTAATTTGACACTATCTTTGGGAAATCTAATTAGCAAGTCGTAGGGTTTCCGTCTGCTGATCCTCCCAGATAGCCAGAGAGCAGTTGTGTATACCATAAACACCAGCGAGGAGACAGCCTCCAGGGAGCCTCGGGAGGGTACAGGCAGGTCCTGGGGCGAGAGTGCTGACTCAATCCAGATGAGTCAGGTACGCAGGGAGAGGACACCCAGGCTGGAGCTCCCTGCTGCTCACAGGGCTGGAGGCCCAAGGTCCCAGAGAAGCCATGCAGGACAGAAAACAAGCCGTCTTAGGATATAATTAGTATAAATGAGCTGCATTGTCATTTTTACTAATGATCTTGAGGGACTGAGATAGAAGTAAGGGAATTCTCCTTCTGTAGTGACTGTTGATTGTAATTTTCATGCTCAGCAGTTAGCTTGTGATTGCTCTGAATATGGCATCAACATTAAATATATATTTTTTTAATGCATCACTTTGGAACAATAGAGCAGGCTCTGAGTCAGGTAAGCCAAAGTGGATACTTAGTTGCACCACCTTCTGGAAGCATAAATGACAAAACATCCCTGGACCTCCAAGTTTCCTCATCTGAACTGGTGGGGTTGAAAGGTATCTTCCTAGGGCACCTGATGGCTGGCGGGTTAAGTGTCTGCCTTGGGCTCGAGTCTTGATCTTAGTTAGGGGCCTGGGATCAAGCCCCACATCATCGAGCTCTCCGCTCAGCGGAGAGTCAGCTTCTCCTCCTCATTCCCCCTCTGGTGCTTGCTCCCTCTTTCTCTCAAATAAATAAAATCCTTACAAAAAGAAAAGAAAAGTATCTTCCTCCCCTGAAGGATTCCAGCTATAAGCCCATTAGGTGGCACATAAGATGCATTGACTTTTGCTGTCATTGTTTATTCAGTGTTATTCGTGTTATTAATGGTAAAATTGGCCACTCTCCTTTGTCCCATGTTTCTTCTATATCAGCTGCTTGACACACATCATTTTTATCTTTCACAAGAAACCCTGTAAGACATGTTTGAAGAAATGGTCAAATTTGTGTCTTTTTTTTTTTTCTTTTCAACAAGATCTCTCAGAACATTTTAGATTCTAATGTCTGAAGGAGAATGTAGGATCTAAGCCTGAAGGTGACAGTTTTAGTGACAAAACCATCAGTCAAGAAAACAAACAAAACTTTCAGTCTTTACAAAGTCTCTCCTATTATAAGATACTGTTAGTTATCTAAGGTTAAAATGCAGGTAGTAGTTTGAAAAGACATATTAACTTGTAAGCAAATCAATATTGGTTTTCTTTGTTTTGTTTTTGTTTTTAAAGATTTTATTTATTTGACAGAGAGAAACACAGCCAGAGAGGGAACACAAGCAGGGGGAGTGAGAGAGGGAGAAGCAGGCTTCCCGCCGAGCAAGGAGCCCGATGTGGGACTTGATCCTGGGTCTCCGGGATCATGACCTGAGCTGAAGGCAGTCCCTTAACCAACTGAGCCACCCAGGCGCCCCAAATCAATATTGTTTTTAATACATATAGGACGACTTGAGAAAATAGAGGGGGAAATTATAAATGATGTCTTTGTAAATTGGGCCTTTACAGATCACTTTAAAAACTTAATATGATGATCAAAAACATAGCTACAGTTCAAAGTAAACCAAAGCATCTTTATAAGATTCAAATGGGGACACATGGCTTGTGCTAAAACTTCCAGTAACAGCATGAATGCATAAGAATGGAGTCAAAATACTTAGAGGTAAAATCATGTGCTTTGAAAAATAATGTGATAAATGTCTCAAAAATATTTTTTAAAAAATCCTATTGTTAAAGGTTTTGAATGAAAATGGTTTTATGAAATATAATTAGAAAATGAGTTATTTCTAAAGTAACCTCATTTAATATAATATGAGGTTATAAATATGTTATTAATAACCTAAAATAAGTTATATTTCTCCTTAAGAAAACCCTTTTCTTGTTTAAGAATATTTATTGGGGTGTCTGAGTGGCTCAGTTGGTTAATCATCTGCCTTTGGCTCAGGTCTTGAACCAGGGTCCTGGGATGGAGTCTGGCATCCAGCTTCCTGCTCTGGGAGCCTACTTTTCTTCTCCCTCCTCCCCTCCTCCGCCTCCACTTGTGCCCTCTCTGTCTCAAATAAATAAATAAAATCTTTAAAAAAAGAATATTTATTAACATATTTTGGAAGATGCTTGGGTATTGAACAGTATTTGCTGAAAGCAAGCTACTGTGCTAGCTGTCCTTATGGATATAAACTTTAATCAGATACCACCGCTAACTTCAGGGAACATACAGAATGATAGGAAAGATATGGCATATTTTAAAAATAGCTATTATATATGATAGGAGGTGACAAAGCCAAAGGAAAAATTATAAGTGCACTATTTTAGGAATTCACTGAGATTTCAAAATTAACCACAAGTATGCGGTCTAATAGGTTACTTTCTGTGTGTTTATTTTTTGTCTTTTGTTTGTTCCTTTGGTTGTTTGAGGTTTGAGGTTTAGCGAAGAGAGAAGGTAAGGGTGACTTTAAACAGCCCCGTCATCTGACTATGTCACAGGGGTCCATTGAGGAGGATTTAGGTTTAAATGCATATAACTGCAGCCATCCCAAATCCCCCAAATCAAGCTACGGTGGCCAATTTCCTATCAGTTACCTTTCCAAGGGTGTCAGATTCTCCTGACGTACCTTCATTGTTCTCAAATAATGTTAAAAAATTATGTAGAAGAAATGGGGGTCTCAATCTTCATGCGAGGGAATGGAGGCGATTCTGAAAGGATAGACTGCTTAGGTCAATAAGAAAGGTATTCGATATCTCTGTGCCTTCAGAAACTTACTTCTGTCACCTCCATCGGTCTATTTTGCATTTCAGCATCATAAGAAGTAGTGTGTGGGTGGGTAAGAGATGACAGCCCTACCTCAGAAAAAGAATCTCGCCCTCAACAGCTTTACGAAGCCCACACGTCCATCTCAACATCCTTAGAGACTTAGAAATTCTAGTTATTAGTGCTTCTACTTCCTCTTTTGGCCCATTATGGTGATAAACTTTTGTTTCCCTTAAACTGAATTAGGCTTTATGTACGTATGTGTGTATGTATTTTATAAATCTTGCTTATTCTTTTAAATATTTTCTTTTTTTAAAATAACATTTTATTTTTTCAGTGTTCCAGGATTCATTGTTTATGCTCACACCCAGTGCTCCATGCATAAATATTTTTTTCTGAAGCATTATAGATTGATGCATATGCACAGAAATATTTTAAGCCTATTATCTAAGGAACTGCCAGAAAATGGGCGCAATTGAGTTAGACTTCAGCATAATGTACTGTTTTCTGGCCTCTAAAGTTTTGTAAAAGATCACACATCTGTCACCTGCGGGGGCACCTGGGTGGCTCAGTCTGTTACATGTCTGACTCTTGGTTTTGGCTCAGGTCATGATCTTAAGTCATGATCTCTGAGATCCAGCCTGATGTCAGGCTCAATGCTCAGCAGGGGGTCTGCTTAGGGTTCTCTCTCTCTTCCTCTCCTTCGGCCCCTCCCCAGGCTCATGTGCATGTTCTCTCTCTCCCCAAAATAAACAAATAAAAAAAAAAATCTTAAAAAAAAAAAGAAAAAAACCCAAACAAACAACTATCACCAGTGGCTCTAGGTAAGGGAACTGATCCTGAAATAATTAAATTTTACTTGGAAAACAACAAGGGGAAAATTAGCACAGGTAGGTAAGTCCTTTATACTTTTTATCATACAGATGATGAATTTGCACAAAGAAAAAGAAATCCAGTGAATACATGAGCTGATACACAGTTTTACGTTCAAGTCAACACAATGCATGAAAAAGCCAGTTATTACTTAATGTCCAGATACAAATAACTGGTTTGAATTTCCTCACTACCAGCCAACTAGTTGTAGTAACAGAGGCATGGTCTAGAGTTCTAACGGCTCTATCAAGCTTCATTGCTCTTCACCTATAGCTAACCTCAGATAGAATTTCATTCCTGTCTTGGCTGTGAACTCTCAGGATGAACCTAGGCTATAAATGCATCTGTGATTTTTTTTTTTTTTTAAGTGTTATAATTTTCATTGGATGCAAGGAGATGTATTCTTTTCTCCCAAGCAAATGTATGACATCTGGCCATTTTCTCCCTGTTGAAGAGGCCTTCTGCCGTAGCTGGGCGGTGATCACACAGTTGTTAAACAGCAGGGATTACGAGGTAGGACAGTATTAAGTGGTACTTAACAGCAAGACCAAAGTTCTCTGTCAAATGCCTGACTTAGGACTCCTTGACTGTTCGCATCGGAGCTCCGAGACCTTTTGCACAGGACCATTTTTCATTCTGACAACAAACCACTGTGGCCATCCAGGGTTGCTTTTCTGGAGCTGACAGCCAAGTATTTCTGTGGCAGAAATATTGCCACAGAGTAGGGGATCGGGGGTGGAAGGGAGACATTTTTATCTCCTTTCACTCCAAGTGCAATGGCATTCCAAGCAGTAGGTGTCCCAAGTCAATGACTGGTTAATCTATTCAGTATGATCCCTTGTCTAGTCATAACAATAGGGGGGTAGAGGGCAAGGGAGTGTGGAATATCGGCCTCACAATGTGATTGTCTAAAGTGCACATTACCTTCTCCATCTTTTCCAGGCACATTCTCATTGACATAGGCTGGGGAGGGTGACCACTGAGACTGTCAATTTAAGTGCCATTCTCTAAAAGGTTTTTTATTGGGGGGGAAGGAGGGGAGAGGGAGAGGTGCTTGACAGGTCCCCAAAGTCCAAGCCCAGCCATTTTATGACCACCGCAAGACATCAGTTATGGAACTTATGATATGATGGGTGCAAAGGCAGGAAATAAAAGAAAGAACTTAATGAAAGTTTAATCTTCTGGGGAATTTGTGCCCCTCAGAGGCATAAATCGAGTGACCTAAATCTAAATTTCCCTGTCAAAGGCTGGCATCGAGTTCATGCACGTTTTACAGCTATTCTAGAAAGGGATATGTATTTTTTTTAAATAACTATTTCTATTCTTAAGTGAGTACCTGCCATTGCTGATGGAGGCTGGGACGTGCTCACAGTAGATTTATTAGAGAGGGTATTGCCCCTTCGTACCGTGTGCATTAGAGCAGAGTTATAAGAGCGTGGTTGCGGAACAGTTGTCTGATCGGATTTTAGCTATAAATACAGTTGGCATTTGATTGGCTGAGAAGTTAAAAGAAAATCCTTAGGAGCAGTCCCATGGGGCTCCTTTTTTGGGATCTGGGACACTGGGTCCATGCCAAGGTTCTATTAACACTGGTTCCTGGGTGAGATGTGGCTCACAATCCCTGTTACATAAGAGACATAATACAGACTGACTAGAGGTCACGTGGCCAGCCCTGGCCTGGCTTTCCAGGGCTCCAGGAATAAAAAGACTGTTTTTGGCCAGATCAATAAGCACAGAGAATGATGAAGATAAGGGAAAAGGGTCAAGTTGGGTGAAAAGATGCCCCCAAGAGATTCAGGGTTTCCATCGCGTTTTCCTGATGACAGCTGCACTTGATGGGTGAAACCTCTACTCTGTGAGTCAGAAAGTCCTCCTGCTAGCTTCAGTCTTTATAGCATGTGTCCCACCCAACTCAACAGGTCCTTGATCAGAGATGACACTGGGAAACCTTACACTTCGTGGGTAGACATCTTCCAATTGATTAGTTCATTTCAGTAACAAGTCATGAGCTAACTAACTTCATACACATGCTATGTCTTGGTTGGTACAAGAAGCATTCTATCTCAGATATACAACATATTTGTATATAGGGTATTAATATTCTATGATAGAGGCAAATACAATCCCTGATGTATGCAGTAAAAATAAAATAACATCAACATTTAATTGTTGGAAGAGTGGCAGTAATAGTAGCTTTCAGATTGAGTTCATGATTAAATCTCTGAAGGAGGAACATCTGGGTGGCTCAGTTGGTTGAGCATCTGTCTTTGGCTCAGGTTGTACTCCTGGGGTCCCGGAGTCCCAGGGTCAAGCCCTGCATGGGGCTCCCTGCTCAGTGGGGAGTCTGTTTCTCCCTTTTCCTCTGCCCTTTCCTCCTTGCTCGTGTTCTCTCTCTCTCAAATAATTTTTTTTTAAAGATTTTATTTATTTGACAGCAAGAAACACAGCGAGAGAGGGAACACAAGCAGGGGGAGTGAGAGAGGGAGAAGCAGGCTTCCTGCTGAGCAGGGAGCCCGATGTGGGACTCGATCCCGGGTCTCTGGGATCATGACCTGAGCCGAAGGCAGTCACTTAACCAACTGAGCCACCCAGGCGTCCCTCAAATAAATTTTTTAAAAAATCTGCAAAGGAAAGGACATTCTCTGTTTCTCTATTAGGTCTTTTTTAACCTATGAGGGATTAGTTATGTTGTAATGAAAGAGAAGCTAAAGGAAACATTTAACAGATTATTGTGTTTTTTGTTTTAATTAATTAATTAATTATCTTATGTTCAGTTAGCCACTATACAGTACACCATTAGTTTTTGATGCGGTGTTCAGTGATTTATTAGTTGCATATGACATCCAGTGCTCATCACCACACATGCCCTCCTTAATGCCCATCACCCCACCTCCTTGTTCTGAAACTCTCCGTTCGTTTTCCGGGGTCCATAGTCTCTCATGGTTCATCTTCCTCTGTGATTTCTCCCCCTTCAGTTTTTCCTCCCTTCCCCTGTGGCCCTCTATGCTATTCCTTAAGTTCCATATGAGTGAAACCATACGATAATTGTCTTTCTATGCTTGACTTATCCCACTTAGCATAGTCCCCTCCATTTCCGTTTGTATCAGTGTAAATGGTGGGTATTCATCCTTTCCGATGGCTGAGTAACATTCCATTTCTATATATACCACATCTTCTTCATCTGTTCATCTGTTCATCTGTTGATGGGCACCTTGGCTCCTTCCACAGTTTGGCTATTGTGGCCATTGCCGCTATGAACATTGGGGTGCATGTGCCCCTTCTTTTCACTACATCTGTATCTTTGGGGTAAATGACCAGTAGTGCAATTGCAGGGTCATAGGGTAGCTCTCTTTTTAACATCTTGATAAACTTCTTACTCTTCTCTCCACAGCAGCTGCACCAGCTTGCATTCCCACAACAGCATAAGAGGGTTCCCCTTTCTCCGCATCCTCAGCAACCTTTGTTGTTTCCTGTTTTGTTAATTGTTGTCATTCTAACTGGTATAAGGTGGTATCTCATTGTGGTTTTGATTTGTATTTCCCTGATGGCAAGTGAGTTTGAACAGTTTTTGGTGTGTGTCTGTTAGCCATTTGTATGTCTTCTTTGGAGAAATGTCTATTATTGTTTTTTTAAAAGCTCAATTTGGGGGCACCTGGGTGGCTCAGTGGGTTAAAGCCTCTGCTTTCGGCTCAGGTCATGATCTCAGGGTCCTGAGGTCGGCCTGCATCGGGCTCTCTGCTCAGCATGGAGCCTGCTTCCTCCTCTCTCTCTGCCTGCTTTTCTGCCTACTTGTGATCTTTCCCTCTGTCAAATAAATAAATAAAATCTTTTTTTTTTTAAAGCTCAATTTGGAAGCCAGTATAAAGGTAATAAGATACACACATCCCAAAAATTAAAAAAAAAAAAAGTGCTTGTGACATCAGTTTTATTACTTGTGATTACAGAATAGTCTGATTGAGGCTACTAAGTCTTTCTATGAATCATTTTGTCTCTGGAAAGAGGAATATAGACCCTGGAGCCAGGTCTTTGTTTTACTGTTTAGAGGCAACTTCATTAAATTATTATTAAATGAGATATTGGCATATAGTAACTGTTAAATAATTGCAAGCTCTTATCATCAATAGTGATAGCAAAGGGAGCACTGGTTACTTGCATGTGAAAATAGAAGGAGTTACAAACAAGAAAAAATAACAGTGACGACTGTCTACAATTAATTTTGTCTCTGTAGCACACTAAATGTTTTCTTAACTTGCAAAACTTCTAGCTGATTATGAAATTGAGCAAGTGCCTTCAGTTGTTTTCGTTTGCTAATTGAAGTAAAAAGTCTCATCTTCCAAGCATTTGAAGCTAAATATGAATTATAGTTTCCAAACTGGATTTCCAGCCTTCCTAACACTTTGGTGCCTATGTACAGATGCATTAGACCAAGTACCACATGGTCTAGCACCATAACCAACATTTGGTCAGAACCAAGCTAGAAGCTAAACTTAAGCATCATTGCCACAGAAATGACTTCCCGGATATAAAGGTACATATGACATTTTATTAAAAATTCTCATTCATTTCCTATTTTATTACTAAAAATTATAATTGTCAAATGTGTTTGTGTTACATCATATTCTAGGAACAATTATTTCTTGGGATTGTCGATTCCTAGATTTAAAAAATTTTTTTTTACAATTTTCTTTATTTGAGAGAGAGAGAGAGCAGAGCAAGAGTATGCGTGTGGGGGGGAGGGGCAAAGGGAAAGGGGGTGGGGGGCTGAGGGGGAAGGACCAGATTGCACTGAGCTGAGCACAGAGCCCAACTCCAGCTTTCATCTCAGGATGCTGAGATCATGACCTGAGTGGAAATCAAGAGTGGGAGGCTTAACCGACAGCCACTCAGGCACCCCTTAAAAATTTTTTTAAACACATCTGCAATTATAAACGCATTCTTATTTTCAAGTGATGCATTTTAAAATGTTGGTAACTTTTTTTTGATAACCCAGACTATAATACGAGTCTTTAGTATCATGTTTTTCTGAAGGAGCTTTGTTCTTAGGATTTATAGCTTATATAAATATCAAAAACTCTTTCACTTCAACTACTGAAAATACTTGGCCGTCTATAAATAATTATTTCAACATTTTTTTTTGTTTGTTTACCAGTTTTACAACTTAGGATTCAAAACTATACAGAATTGTCTCCTTAAATTATTCTTGGAAGTTCTGTGATTTCAAAGTTTGAGGAAGTAGTTAAAGCAAAATGTGGGTACCTCTTTTTCACTCTAACATTTTCTTCCTTTTTCACCTTGTATTCTTAACTGTATCTGGATAAAAAATGATTTATTATTGATATTGAACGTGGTTTTTTGTTATTTTTTGCTTTTTCCCCCAATGTTTGTGTTTCCTTGGGACTGTAGTTTCTCCTTGCAATAATTTTTCAAGGAGAAAAGTTGACTTTTTTTAGTTTTTCTTGCAAGATTTCAAGAAATTCCAAATGGTAACTTCCCTACAAAAAGATTTATGAATTAAATTTAGGTAATTCACTGTAAGTTAATTACATATTAAAGGGCATTTTTGTTTGATGTTAGGAATGCTAATATAAGATAGAATTCCTAGTACTTTGCCTTGCATTATTATTTAATTTTTATGGACATTTGATAACATCATAAGAAATGTTGTTTTATTACACTTTCTAGTTAATCATTTTTCTTAATATTTGTATTAAATAACAATTTATAATTTTATGTTTATAGATTTTTTTCAACTAGTAGAAAGTGTTAATTGCTTTTGGACATTTTAGTAATAACTAGCACAATCATTAAGCAATAAATGACTTTAGCATAATAATAAATAAACATTATACTTAAGGTGACTAATTTAATTTCTACCTATAAAATACTTAAAGAGATTTTACTTCAGTTTACATCTAGAATGAATTCTCCAATTGACTGATTCTGAAATTGGAGTGATTTCCTGCTTCTGACAATCCCCCCCCCCCGCGAAATTTGGTAATTTTTCATTGTTATAACACGGGGGGTGGGGGGGAACCTAGAAACCGAATTCTCCAGTTGCTCTTAGTGTAACAAGACCCTTCCTCAGCTAGCCCAGTAGTTCTCAGGGGGGGATGGTACTTCCTCCCACCCCCAACCCCAGGAATGTTTTAAAGGTAAATGACTTCGGTTGTTGAGATAGCTAGAGAAGGGGACCATGCCCTGTGGATGGTGGACGGCGGGCAGGGTTATCATCTGTCCTGTAATGTGTGACATTATCATGCAATAACGAAGTGTGGTCTTGCCCAGAAAAGCAATAATGTGTTCATAAGAGAAACACTGGTCTAATCAACAGATGAACAGATTTGCTACTGCCAGTGACACATCCCTAGTCTCCTCAGCCACGGATCTGTTCAGGATGATGATAGTCTTTTCATTTACACTTGTACTTAGGACTCCCTTGTGCTTAGGGACAATTCTCCGTGGAAGTCTCTGGGGGTCTGTAAGACATCTTAGCATAATAGCACAGTGACACAGGAAGTATTTAAGTACAGACTTCACAAAATTTTTAAGCTTTCACCAAAATTTAGGCACCTGCTATATTAGGCATCATGTCAAGGTTTTTATATATCTGTTTTATTGTTTGATATGCTATGCAGAACTAGAATATCCACAATGCATTAATTTAACCAGGACTTTAAGGATGCCTAGTAAGAAGTGAATCACTTTAATTTGTAATACGGACCCTAGGAGCTATTAGTGTGTGAAAGATGCTAACTGTGACTGTTCTTTTCCCAGATAGCTTTTAAAGGGCATCAGCTGTTTAACTCATAGCAGCCTCAGGGTAGCTGATATTAGAATTAATTTTAAATGGGTGGAATGAATCCTAATTTCTAAGTGTGGACTGGTGCTACCTTTCCTGAAGAGGGAAGAAGAATCTGCCTAATGTAGTGGCTCCTGGGACGCCTGGATGGCTCAGTCAGTTAAGCAACTGCCTTTGGCTCCGTTCATGATCCCAGGGTTCTGGGATCAAGTCCCCGCATCAGTCTCCTTGCTCATTGAGAAGCCTGCTTCTCCCTTTGCCTGCCACCCCTGCTGCTTGTGTGTGCGCTCCCTCCGACAAATAAAGAAATAAAATATTTTTTAAAATGTAGTGAATTCTATGACCACCACTTAATTGAGAATTGTCCAACCAGACTAAAGACCGGATGAATCCAGGTACTAAAATCTCATCTCATCTCTCTTGAGAAAACCTTCTTGCACAATAGTTCACCTGTTAGAGAGTACCTAAAGGAAAGAGCTGCCATGCCACAGAGCGTTCAAGAACAGATTGGATGGCAAAGCATAAGTCAGCTTGCTAACATTCAAAGGTTTGGGTGTCTGGAAGAATTCAATCTGATTACTTACAAAGTAACATACCACCTGAACATGGGCTCTAAGCCCCACCAGCTCTCATCATAGAAACCAACTGATTCCTCCCACCAAGACCCAGTCTAAACTGGTTTACATTGATTTGTGTTTCTATGACTTAGTAGAGGCAAACTTTTGGATAGCAGTCTGTTTCCTACATATTTCATTCATTCAGTAACATTATTTATGGTGTCTGCGATGTGCTAGGTAGGCATTGTGCTTGCTCCTCTCCATCTACTATAATATTCCAGAGACCTGGATAACATTTACACTTTGTACGGACGAGGGAACACACTAAAAAATATACGTAGTTTGCCTAAGTCACACTGACCAGCAGAAGTAGCATTACGTGTAGATTTCATGAAGAAGGAAAAAAAAAGCATCATTAATTTCTCAAAAACAAAAACAAACAAAAAACCAAAACCAAAATCAACCTTTAAAAACTAATAGAAGTCAAAGTCCAACACAGTGCCTCACATGTAATTTGCATGTAATAGGTTGTTATTAGATGCTTTAATACAATCTATCTCCTAAACTTCCTAGTACACCGGGAGACTCAAGCAGGAATCAGGACAGTCTTGCTATCCAGGTCCTTTTGTGGTTGGGGAACTGCATCATGGAAATAATCCTCAGGACTAGTGGCTTCTAAGCTAATCTCTGAGAAACCAGTGTCCTAAGAGCTCCTCGAGAAAGGCAAAGAGAAGCCATTTGGGCAAGATTCTGTGACCAATAACCACTTCACTACAGCTTCTCTTCACCTTGAGGATTTTTTCCTTAGCTCCTGAAAAATACATACATAAAAGTACCCTATTTTGGAAAGGAAATTCCCAGTTTTAAATTAAATAGGAAGGCATTCAGTTAGATGATTGATAACTTTACCTTAGGTGTAAACACTTTGGTGCTGAGTAAAAATTAACTGTCACAAAGAAATTCATCTATTTTGACTAAGTTCAAGATAGAATTATTATAGAACGATAACATTAATTCATTTCACAGATAAAATTCACTTATTACACACACACACACACACACACACACACACTTCACTCAGGATGTCTTCACAGCACCTCCTGGAATAAAAATGTATACAGACTGACAAGCCTCTGCAGGAGAGAGAAAAAAAATCATGAAATAAAAGCCTTCAGAGCCAAAGGAGAGACTTAAAAGTAGTGCTAGAGATTGGCCAGAATGTCAACTTCTTCAGGAAGTGATTAGCACAGATATTATCATTTTCTTGGGGCAAGCTGTACATCTGGCCAGCCGAAACTATAAATCAACAATGTAACCAGAGTTGGGAATTCCATTAGCCCTTGATTTCAAGGAGGTTCGGATTTTTAAAAAGGTAGCTAAAATACTCATGAAAAACAATCCTCTCTGAAGCGTGTGCACGCACATGGAGTCAAGCATTAAGAAAACCAACACTGCTCCCTGTGACAGCCCCTGACAGCTCAGGTGGCGGAAAAATCACCAGTCGTGGTGGCTTCTGTCGGCTAACGACAGAGCCCTTGGTTTCACTTGCGACAAGACTCTCTGACAGTTCTTTTGAACTTACTTCAGCTGTTCCTCCCTCTATCAGGAAAAGTCAGACCTGAAACCTTGCATACCTTTCAGGGTGGAGGGAATCTCTACATTAAGAGAAATATGGTCTTTTTTCACATCTCCTTTCCCCCAGGCAAGGTGCTTTATCCAATACACAGAAAGACTGACATTTCCTGTCTCCTCCACCCTTGGGGATCTGTGTGCCCAAAACCTACAGAGGTTTTCAGACTTTTAATTTGCCGAACAGCCTGATCTTAAAATTAAAAGCCTTTAGATATATTCTAACTGGCTAAAATGGAATCTGTTATTTCCTCTTTCGGAAGAAGCTCAATATATTACAGGAAGCAATTTATAATATGGGCTATTTTTGGTAATTTGTTAGCTATTGAAATGAGTTCTGTTTGTCTTGGTTTGACTCTATAAAAATAAGTTGTAATAGTGTTCGTAGAAGCAGAATGGGGCCCTGTTCTTTGAAATGTCCTTGGCATGGATAGATTTTGTTTTTGTTTTTGTTTTTGTTTTTTCGGGGGATACCCAAGTTCCAGAGGAAACCAAAGGAAGTGAGGGATAGCATGAAACAACAGAGACAGGAGGTTGGACAGGGGAAGGAGAAAGGGAGAGGCATTAAAAATCAAATAAGGAATGCCTATAACTTTCTTAGGATTTTCTAAAATATTAAAAATTGTTTTCATCATCCTGTTGTGAAAATTCTTTACATTAATGTTTGCTAATCGGCCTTCGAAAAAGACTCATTCTCTGAGCATTTTGATGAGTTTACTGGTCATTTTATAAGTGCTATGTGTTGAAATTCAGAGAATTAGAATTATTCCCAAGAGAGAGCAAGAAGCCGACATGTGGATTTGGATGGAAGTTATTTTGAATTTCCAGGAAAATATATTTTGGGTGGTAGCTGGTTTGTTTCTGTTAATTCATAAACAGATCATAAGGTTGAGAGCTGTGTTCCATTTGATTCTGTTTTCAAAGCTTTGGAACCGCCACTTGAAAATGAGGGAATTGTTAACTTGACTATTTACACTAAAAAATTTCAATTCTTGGGGCGCCTGGGTGGCTCAGTTGGTTAAGCGACTGCCTTCAGCTCAGGTCATGATCCTGGAGATCAGGGATCGAGTCCCACATCGGGATTCCTGTTTGGCTGGAGGCCTGCTTCTCCCTCTCTCACTCCCCCTGCTTGTGTTCCCTCTCTGGCTGTGTTTCTCTCTGTCAAATAAATAAAATCTTAAAAATTTTTTTTTTCAATTCTTTAGCTACTTCCAAGATTCCATTTGACATTTTGATTTCATGTATAGTAGTAATTTGTCAACTATTGAAATTCATATGTAACTTGAAATAAAAAGGTCAAATGGAAGTATGGGAAATTAAGTCACACATATAAGAGCCACACATGAAAAGAACTTCAAGGTTGGGATACACACACACATATATGAACCACAGATGAGAAGGATTTTCAAGGCGTGTGGATCTCTTTAGAACTGGTTTTCATGCAGGCGTCTGGGTGGCTCAGTCGTTAAGCTTCTGCCTTCGGCTCAGGTCATAATCCCGGAGTCCCGGGTTCAAGCTCCACATTGGGCTCTCTCCTGGGCAGGAAGCCTGCTTCTCCCTCTCTCACTCCCCTTGCTTGTGTTCCCTCTCTAGCTGTGTTTCTCTCTGTCAAATAAATAAATAAGATCTTTTAAAAAATAACTGGTTTTCATGAGATGCAGATAAAAGTCTTAAGATTATATTTCATTCTGCTGCATCACTACTAAAGAAATTTGCCATAATTACCATTTTTATAGCCTCCAAACACCAGATTTTCCAATAGAAGTGCAGTGATCACTGCTCATGGTTGTATTTAGTTTACCTGAGTACTTCATTTTCCACACTTATATCAGGGGCCCTGGGTAGAATTATAAGGCACCTAGACATGACTTCTCTACATTTATTATTACCTAGTACAGAAGCTGAAAACTCTATTTAGGCATATAGTTATTTTCTTTCCAAAGGGGGAAAAAAAAACACTGTGTAGGATCTAGGTTAACTTCTTGAATTCACTACTGGTTTGGTTTGACTTCTGGTTTATCTGGAACTATAACTTCATACCCTGTTTTATGCATATTAGAGTGCCCACTCTGGGATTTTGTTTAAAATGTAACATAGTTGCTACCAGCATGTGCATCAAGGCCCAAAGACAGGAACTTCAGACTCTTGGTTCCACCACCTTAAAGCTGTGAACTTGGCAAGCTCTTTGAATGAATGAATGAATGTTATGAGATTATTTTTCTTTTATTTTTCATATTATAAGTCATACTGTATAACTTGTATAAGTTATATTTAGTTTGTTTTGCTGTTGTTAAAAGACCCTAAAGTAATTTGATACTAAAATATTTTTTTAAGATTTTATTTATTTATAACTCAAAGAGAGAGAGGGAATGTACACAAGCAGGGAGAGAGACAGGCAGAGGGAGAAGCAGGCTCCCTGCTGAGCAGGGAAACCCCCCCCCGCCCAGTGCAGGATTCAATCCCAGGATCCGGAGATCATGACCTGAGCCGAAGACAGATGCTTAACCGGCTGAGCCACCCAGGAATCCCTGGTTACCAAAATCTTAATTTTCGGTTGTGTCTATGTGGAAAAAGTAAATAAACAATTAATTATCTAGCTAATTAGGTTAATGTAGATTATTGATCTAGAAAATTCAAATTTAAAACCTCAATAGCCATTTTCCTTGGCTTATGTAATTTGAAAAGAGGAGAATTATCAACCAATGGTAAGCAATTAGTTATTGAGTATCCAATACAAACATCACTGTCTTTTATGTACTGTGAGAGAGAAATATGATAAAAGCATAGTAGTCACTTCATTCTGTCAGGGGCAGTGTCTTAGTGACTATAACGGCAGCAAACAAAGAGTGGCTGCAGGTCACTCACCATGGCTTCCAGATTAGAAGCCCTGTGCTCCACCAGCAGACCTTCATTCTTGGTGTCCCAGGTTGGTCCCATCCAGAAGTAGAAGCCACCATGTTAGATGGAAGAATGGATCTTCCAAGCTCCCAGCAGAAAGAGCAGAGCCGAACTGTGACGAACAAGTTGGATCAGAATGAACACAGCTGCACTGTGATCCCCTATGATCGTCTGTTTGGGAGGAAACAGTCAGCATCGGGGTTTTCCCCCAGTCATGCTGCATCAAAACCCATTCATATAACTGTCACTGTGAAACAGCAAATTCTCTGTCAGTGGCCTGATGATCCACATATTGGGCATCTGAAGACAAGTAAGACTGCTTGCTTCCTGAACCGTGAATATATTCACATTTTGTATGCATTATTCTAGAAATGGTCTAAGTATACAGGGATTCATCCACTCCTCTAGGCAGGTAATACATACGTAGAAAATATATTACTTTCCAACTCCCGTAACAACTGTTCATCATTGATACTTAGTGCGCACCTTCCTTAAGGAAAACCTCAATGTGTCATGGGGACATTTATAGCTTGACCAGTGTTTGATTGAAAAAATCTGGTTTTTGTCTGTTTCTTGAGTGATCCAGAATCATTTTCAGATAAGGCTATCCATATCCCAGCTATAAACCATCTGCAGCACAGCTAGCTTTTAAAAGTGACATGCAGTCATATTCCACAGCTATTACCAGAGCGTCCTAAACATTTTCTCAACATCTCAGACTTTTTTTCCCCCCACTAGGCAGCTGCATGCTTGGAAAGTTCCCAGCACCAGTTGTGCCAGAGTTAAAAATCACCTAACACCCACATAAAGATTTTTCCCCCTTTATGAATTGCACTTTAAATCTTTACCTTGATTTAGTGAGAAAATAAAATTGGGGCAATAGTCAATGTCTCGTTTGTATATATTTGTATGAATTCTGTAACCTGGAGGATATCTCCAATCCAAGGAAATGTAACCATTAACCCACAGCTAAACAGTTTCCAAAGAAGCCTTTTCAGGGAATAGCTTTTAAATGCCCAAGGAGCTCAATCTAACGGCAGAGATATTTGAAATATACACAAACATACAAGGCTTTTAGATAAACACATTTTCAGGGAGCTTTTGATGAAAGTGATAAGTTACATTCTCTACAACTACACACACTGTATTTTATTACCCTTCAGTAGACACTTATCAGCTATAAATGTTGGGTGGTTTAGGCTAGGAATCAACCCTGAGGGAAACAGTGGGAGGACTCTAGGACTCACAGTTCTATAGATCAACATAAACCCGAGACTCAATTTTATTTTCATTTATTAAAAAGGTCTGTGGTCCACTTCTGCAATTTCAAATCCATTAGCTTCCTGCCCCCTTTAAGAAAAAAAAGAAGGTAACTGCAGATTTTATGGACTGATTGCTGATGGCTATGCTACTGCTCTATTGGTTTTGAGTGGAGAGTCCATTATAGATACATTATCCATAAACCATGTTTCCAGTGGAACCCATAGCTTCCAATCTGACCGGGGAATGAGTGCAGTTGGCTTGGTCAAAGAGGCTGGGGAAAGGGTCAGGTCTCTTGGAAGCTAACACAGGGTAGGCACTGGTATAAATTACAAACGTTCTTCCTACTTCCACATAATTACGTCTCAAATGTGCAGCGGTTGGATTTCGTTAACCAGCCACCAGATGAACTTGGAAATCATATCGACAGTAGATTAGAGTGGGAGTTTTCAACCTTTTTCCCTGCCATGTATGTTCAAACAATGTATTTGTCTCTCTTGGAAACTCCATGCCTCTGGCTGCTCATACGCCACAGCTGACTGTGCCCATATGGTTTTTTCCTCATCTCAGGTGTACTGTGTTGAAACCTTTTTCAACAAAGATGCAGAACATTTTTAATGACGATAAAACAGATGAAAATATGGTTTTCTCTTTCCTTCTCTAACCCCTAAACCTTTGATTTCCAAAAAGAAAACAAAAGTTAAATATGTCTTCTGTGTGACTGCTTGATTTCCATATCCAGTCATTTTTCTCTCTGTGAAAGGGACAGAAGAACAATTAGAACTATACAGCTGGCATTCCTATGAGGACACTTCGTTGAGGACAAGTCTCATTGATCTTTGAATTCTAGTGCACCATAGACTTTATGCTTGGTGCACAGATGACCAATGAATTTGTCAAACTGAGCCGAATTTTTTTAAGTATAATTAATTGCAAGAAACTCAGATTCATTCTTAAAATGGAAAGATATTTCTTTTCCATTTTTAATGCAAGGCGATGTCACTCAGGCAAAGTAGAGTGAGGATTTAATTCCTTTTTTTTTTTTCAGGTGACTTTAATTTATGTAGTCCTTTTCAGACTGCTACCTACACACCTTCCTCTCTATGGCCTGAAGTTTCTGCTTCGATTTGCCAGTGTGCGTTGAAGATGTGGAGGGGTTCTAGATACAGATAAATCTTCCTTAATATTTGGGTTTTGTCTAAATGGTGCGGCCAGATAGCCTATTCTGATTTTTTTTTTTACAGTATTTTATTAGAGCCTTTTTTTGGCTCACAGAAAAATTGAGAAGAGGGGAGATTTCTTATATACTGTCTGCCATTATCAGCCTCTCACAGGGTCCCAAAGTGGTGCATCTGTTGTAATTGAAGAACCTACAGCAGCACCTCATATTCACCCAAAGTTATAGTTGACCAAAATTTACTCTTCGTGTTCTAATTTCCATAGGTTTGGGAAAATATCACAGAGTGCTTTACTGCCCTAAAAATCCTCTATGCTCTGATTTAATAGCAGGCTACATCCATTCATCAGTTAGTTCTGACCACCAATCTGTCACTTCTGACCATTATTTTAATAATTTTGCTTTCTAGTGAATACAAATCTAGGTTTAAAGTCTTCTCTTCCATTAACTGGACTTCTTGGACGAACACTTGCCTTTCCTCCCCCACTTTCCTAATCTGCCTATTGCTTCTTGAGGTTTTGCTAGGTATGTCACATTATATAAAATGTTTGAATCAGACATTATCTCGAAAACTCTGTGGGGTCAGCATTATAATCATGATCATCAGCTAGGAGTCACAGCTACTTACTTATTTAAAGCTTAGAAGACTTTAGGGGGCGCCTGGGTGGCTCAGTTGGTTAAGCGACTGCCTTCGGCTCAGGTCATGATCCTGGAGACCTGGGATCGAGTCCCACATCGGGCTCCCTGCTTGGTGGGAAGCCTGCTTCTCCCTCTCTCACTCCCCCTGCTTGTCTTCCCTCTCTGCCTATGTTTCTCTCTGTCAAATAAATAAAATATTAAAAAAAAATAAAATAAAGCTTAGAGGACTTTGAATAGGGAGCCTCATCCCCCCTCCTCCCTCCACAGCCTCCCTACCCCCACCTCATTCCATCCTTTTGGAAGTCTTGCCTTGATGGGAGCTTCTCCTGTTAGGTCCTGTCCTCACAGAGCTGTCTGTCGTCAGGCACGGCTGCTTCACCAGAGGCGTGGGGTACCCTGTTGGCTGGTCTGCTAACAGAAGCTGTTAACAGAGATCTGCTGACCCTGTGCTCTTTAAAGATGTTTTAAATTCCATCCTTTGATGCCCTTTGCCCTTTGACAGGAAGATATCAGCCCCTCATCTCAAGCCACTGGGCTGGAATAGACAACCCAGTGACAGTGAAATCACTATGTCTTGGTGGAGATATGTTCTGAACTCACAATTTTAAAATTAAAAAAAAAAAAAAAACCTCGCAAAAGCATTGTCCTCTCCACCCAGGCTGAATTCCCAGAGTACACCATGCTCCCTGCTCATCTTTCTGACTTCTGTCAGGAGAAGTTCCGCACACGGCTTTTCCAGCCCTGGTCTCTGAAAAACTGGGAACAGTTCAAACAGGGAGATCAGGTGCGAGAAGGAGTAACTTTTATTCAACACCCACAACTATAAGTATAGCAAGTAGGATTAAGAAGAATAGTAGAGAATTTCCAAAATGGGAGGCCCCAGAACCATTATTGTCTGTCGTCACGTAGGCCCTCAATAAGACCACAAAACCAGACAGTAAAAACTGGGAGGCTGTGGTTCTCTCCTAACCAAGGGAGATGAGAAAACAGAGGGAGCGGCTATGTTTTTACTTTTTTAGGGAACTCCTCATGAAGTCAGCCTTTCCCTGCTCAGCCCCGGTCTGACCAAGGCACAGCGGTTGTTCTGTCTTTTCTAGGTGCCGTGTGCTTTGTCACGGACACCATATGCTTACTGTGGTTAAAACTTCTTTGCCAGTCCCCTCCCACCCTCCTAGAAGAAGAGTCGTTTCTGGGTGGAGTGTGTATGTGTGTGTGTATGAGAGACAGAGAGAGAGAGAGAGAGAGAGAGAGAGAGAGAGAGAGAGAGAGGGAGAGAGAGAGAGAGGCTGAGACCATTCTGCCACCAGCACCCAGGCTGACCCCATTTAAACACATGTTGTATGTGACTCTTATGTATAAAGAAAGTCTCAGTTTCCAAGACCGTGATTAGCATCACCCATCTTCATTTACACTTTTGTTTTAAGAGAGTACTTCTTGTGGATAAAATGTCCACGAAAATTCTCACATTTTCACTGTCACTGGAAATAGGCTTTGCACATGCACAGAATCTCAAGTTGAAAGCAACAGTGTCTCTTGCTAGTGGTGACGTGTCTTTAGCTCAGAGCTCCTACTACACTGGGTGAACAGAACCAAAGGCTATCCAAACAGGCAAAGAATTATGGAGGGAGGCATGGCCTTAGACACTCTCATCCAACCACTTCATTTCACAGATAAAGGAGCTGTGTCTCAGGGAGGTGTAATGGCCTGCTGCTAATAGCACAGCAGGCAAAACCAGGTCTCTTGATTCCCATCTGTCAAGAACTTCTTCTAATACACAGCCTCGATAATTCTCAGCAAATTGTCTGAGAGGGGATGAGTGATACCCTGGATCTTTGACATAGACCTTATTGATTTTCTCAATAACGTCAAATTCCCAATGATGTTTTACTTAGCCTAATATAAAAATTAGATCTGATCGCGTGCAGATCAATATCACTCAAGTGAGAGATATAGCCCAGATGCATGTTCGGTGGTGACAGAATGGCGGTTTGTAGATGGGCACATATTTATGTATGATCCAAAGGGTGGATAATCTCTGTGCTTTTATTCACAGTGTGGTTCTTTCCATTTTACAGTTTACTCCTTCTTGTGGGTTGATTGGTTTTCACTGAGGAAACATGGACAAGTGTTCTTTTTAGAAATAAAAAAAATAAATAAAGTGTAGATCAAAATGCAAACGAGAAGCAAATGAGGGAAATAGATGTAGGCATCCCGGCTCAGCCTCCTCATGCTCCCCTGGCAGTGCTGCCGCCATCCTCATTGCTTAGCACATAATTAGCCTTGATATTGGAAGCTCACGTTTGTAGATCTCACTTACCACATTTCCTGTATATTACTAAACATTTCAAACGGAGACAGAGAGAAAGCAGGAGAAAGTGATTTCCACTGGCAAAAAGGCTCACATTTCTTCTGTCTTGTAAAACAAAAGAGAAAAAATAATGGCAGATTACTCTTACGGTGCCTTCTTTTCTTAAACATTCCCCTCACTCCTTTCTCATCCTATTTTCAATAAAACCTGATGATGCAAAAGACCATTTGCCTTCTGACGGTGCAGTCCATCAGCTTGCAATGGAAATGTTTTCCTATTTTTTTTAAATTTTTTTAAATGGCTACATATTAAAAGTGAACCAGTCTCTGCCAGCTTTGGATAAAAGGCTATTTATTTTCAACCAATTTGATAGCTGCAGTTTTCAGTAATTGAATTTTCTGTGGTCAGAAAAGCAGTAATCTTAGAAACCAAATAAATATTTTTTAATAAAATGGAACACTGAGAAACCCTATAATAATGTCAAAAATGTAGCCACTTATGGATGGATAAATATTTTAAGAAATTTGCATTTCACCCAAAGCTTTATACTGCTAGCTTCCCTGGAGATTTTGAAGAGCGTAACATTTTGCTTTGGGAACGGAACAATGTGGGGCTCCAATGAAATACACACACCCTATGAAAACTTTGCTGGTTGTTAATATCTCAAAAGCTAGTAGCTCTGTCAATGCCCCTAGCCCACAGTCTGCATACACCAGGGTTTCTCTGTTTTGGTACTGTCACCATTTGGGGCCAGGTAATTCTTTGTTAGGAGTGCCGGGGCTATCCTATGCATTGTAGGATGTTTAGCAGCTTCCTGACCTTTACCCACTAGATATTTGCACCCCCCACACACACACTGTTGCGATAACTAAAACTGTGTCCAGACATCGCCAACTATTTCCGGGTCTAGGGTGCAGAATCAGCTGCAGTTGGAAACTGCTCTTCTAGGGAAGGGCTCAAGTAAATTTGATACATATTTTGGTGAATCTTACAGTGCCTGGAATGTTGGTTCCTTTCACTAGCTTATTATTGAATGGCTGGTATTATTTTGAGTGTGAACAGAAGCCCTCTGAAAGATCTGTGAAGACCCAATGCTGTAGAAAGCATTTGAATAGCTCATAAGCATGAGTTGGGAGGAGAAGTAGGGTTCAGCTAGTTTTATGTTTTGATGTAATATTACTTTATTGGAAGCATTCAAGTTCTTATCTCGTCTCCACCATCACCTCTGTGGCAGACTTTAGGCAATGACTGACACAAGACAATTACCTTTATTGTGTTTCCGTTTTTTTCCCCACAATAGAATAGAGGTACAATGGATATATTCAGATTTCTCACTGCATATATTATATTGTTTTGAATGACTAGTGAGATTCAGTGTTTCTGTATAAACTGAATTATTTCTTATAATTTTTGTCATGAAAACATAAAACAGGAAATTTTGGCATCAGATTTTTTAATTTCCCTGTTTCTACTCAGGATTCTTTTCTAAACCACTAAGAGTAGATTTTGTGTTATTCCTTTTATAAAATGGGCCGGACGAAGAAGAGCAGACCGTTAGGAAGTTGCGATTGGAATGGAAGGCCAAAGAGAAGTTGGCGACACACAACTTTTTTTCTTCTGTCTGCTAAATAAGAACGGGCAGAATATAGTAAATGCTGTAATAATATTCCACATTCATTGGGTTCCATGTTGTGATTGAATTTCACATGAACAGAAGTCGTAGACCATGATATTAAATTATTAGCCTTGATTCATGAAGCAAGCAAAAATTCCTCCAGAAATACATCACAAGACTGAGCGGCACCGTAAAAAATCACTACTAGATAGACCCCTTTCTGATGATGTGAAGGCAGGCCATAACAATTCTCAATTATTAGGAATGATGCTAATAAGTTGATAACATCAGCATTTAAAAAAAAAAAAAAACAAGCCTAGTACAAGCCAAGGTGTGGATCAGATCATCATCATCATTTACAATTACATTTAACAGTGTTCTTGCCCTTATAGATCTATAAGCCAGCAGTGGCAAGGGCTCACCTTGGTGAGTATGTTTTTAATCTTGAAGGGCACATAACATGCAGTATTAATTTAAAATTCAGTGAATACATAAGCATGGCATAGACCTAATTTCAAGGTCACAATTTTAAAAGTACAGATTTTTCCCTAATGGTTGCTTCCTTGGTACTTTTTTTTTTTTTTTTTTTGGAACTTTCCTGGAGGCAGTGGGCACAGTTTTGGAATAATTCCTCACGTGTCCATTTATTGAGAGGAGGGGTGAGGGGGGAAGGAACAGTCACATTTTGATGAGTGGATCCAGATCTATCCGTTGGCCTGGAAACTTTTTTTATCCTTCTGCATATGCATTTGTTTTCACTGATTTGATCCATTATTCAGTTAGATTAGTCCCAGTTTAATAATAACGGCCTCCCTCTAGCCTGTGCCTTTAATGTTAGTGAAAACGAAAACCCAGGTGGTTTTCAGCATGACACTAGGTGGAAATCAGTTATGAAATTACCTGTTTATTAATGACGTGTCAGGAGACTGACAAGCTAGCGGCGGGTACCGGCTGGAGTAGTGCTAATGTAGAAATAACAAGACCGTATTATGTGCAATATGTATTCTATAGAACTATAACTTTCATTCCCTGGGGACACCATTGAAATCCAGATGTTTTATCTCAAGATTTTAATCCCAGAGAGTGAAGATTTTAGAGTGAAATCAAGCACACTCGAAGTTGTCATTTGGCTACACTTCCTCGCTGGGGGACCCATGTGAGCAAACATTTAGTACCAGATGTGCAAAGGATTAGTGTCGTATCAGTTAATTAGCCAGACAGCAGGGAAAAAGTCCTTTTGCAATTGTGGATTTAAAGCATAAGTTAAAATGCATGTTGAAGACTGGTCTATTGATCAGTGTCAGTGACATTTCTGGGGTTTAGTAGTTATGGAGTAAAATAAGAGCTGATCTAAACTGGACAGAAACGAGTAATTTTATTTAAAATAAGAAATTTTTACAGGAAGGTTTTATATTTTCATCATAAAGAGATCTGGCCACAACACTATAAAATAATATACTGCATAGATTCATACAGGCCACTTTTTTTTTTTAAGCAGGCAAAAATGTGCCATAAAGTTGATATTAGCACCAGGTAAAATAAACCAGTGACCCTCACAACTTGGGTGGGGAGACGATTTTTCTTTTGCATTTTCTTTTTCCCGTAGAGTTTTATAAAGTAACTCACACAGCAGATGGAGTGGCAAAAGAGCAGTGATCTGATGATTCTGTGTTACTGCAAATAAATTCCTGTCTATAACAAGCAACTGAATGTTTACCAGAATACACCCTTAGAGATGATGTACCTCAAGAACTGCCTTTGTACGTACAAGCGTGTTGTGTTGCACCCTGTTTTCCTAACACCCTCTTTTAACACCAGTATGTTCTCTCCCAGAGTCATCTCTCATCCTGGGGGCCAGTCCAGGTGGACTGGATGTAACAGCCAGCAACTCTGGGCCTGAATGTGGAAAGTAACCCGAAGCCACAAATGTCTTTAAGTCCAATAACTTCTGGACGCTAAGGATCCGTGCTCTAATATAAAATGGCAAGAGAATTAAGAACACATTAGTGTGCTTTTGCAAAAGAGAGGAAAAATATTACCTTTTTTACTCCTTTGGACTTCAAATTGCATTTTGGCAATTTCCCTGCACTTAAGAAACCTTTCCCATTGCACAAAATTGTGGTGCTGAATGCTTAACTGGTAGGAGGGTGGGGTAGGGTTGGAGGGGTGGAGATTTGGCCAGGGTAGATAATCTGTTTGTGTAATTAACGAAGCACATTGGCTTTTGTGCTAGGAAAACCAGGCAGTAGAATCGCGCATTGCTGATTCCTTGGGATTTAATTTCTAAAGAGGTAATGAGGTGGCGAAGAAAGCTTCAGATTTCAGCTCTGGTATCTATCACCTTCTCTGTCTGATGTGCTTTTGCTGTCCTGCTTCTGTGCTTTCCTGAGATTTTTTTCTTTCTCTTTCCTCCGTCCTCGCCCTTATCATTTCATACTATTTAGCTATTCCCCTTCTAGACTGATGTTTGGGATCTCGATTTCTTACGGCCCTACCTTTGAGCCAAGTTCCAGGCCCTTAAATCAGTGCGTAGTATGTCTTAAACATTGAAGAGTCTACAACAGTTTGTCATTTGCATTTCTCGTGGTGCATTTTCTTACTTGATGTTTCCAACAGCCTTCTGAGGTAGGCATAATGAATATCAATAACCCCTACTTTACAGGGAGTCAGATCATGAAAGTTTCTTTAACACTACAAGTTGACAGGAAGAGTAGGAAGATTGGAACTAAAACCCTCAAATTCAGACCTTGTGTTCTTTTCACTCTACTAAGCTGATACACTGTTTTCTGAGCAGGAAACATAGTACCCTGGCTCCCAGAGACAGTAGGAAAATGTCAGTTGGTTAGGTGCTGTAATGAAAACAAAATCATAATTTGGAATTTAAAAGTCTAGTTTTCGAAAAGAAAGGGCATCCCTTTGTAAACAAATGTTTCGATGATTAAAGCCAGCCTCTCATCTCAAAAATACTTTTTCAGTTTGGGCTCAATTTAATGAGAACCCCAGGATTGATAAACCCTCAAAAAAGAAAAAAAAAAAATCAAGTTTCAAAGGGGCAGTAGGGATTTGGAATATTCGTTGGAGCCTAAGGGATGTATAAAATCTACATGGTTATTTACATAAATTTCTTATAATTTCTATCACAAATATACTCTTGCTATTTTCCCAAATCTTTATTTAATAATGATTATAATAAAATTAAGTTTATCTTCGCTGCCTTGCTTTTGGTGCCAAGCAGCCAAAATCAGCAATCCATTTTTTTTTTCCTTTTCAATAAAAGTCCCAGAATAGAAATAACATATGACTGTGCGATGCTTATATTCATGGTAGTTCAAAAGTACCAAGTCCCAAAAGGAAAAAAAATGTGGATAATTATGAGCAGACTGGAGTTATTCTTTCAGTTAAGGTAAGCAATAGCATCTTCTGGTGTCCCCTAATTTACGGGGATTTGAAATCCCACAGGAGTTCGGAATTATCCTGGGGTACTATCTTCTTTCATAGTCAGGTTCCAAAATGAGATTTGTTCCCCCTAGAAATACCAGGTTTAGAAACCCAAAGGCTAAGAGAAACGAATTTTGTCCAAGGAGTGCTTAGTGGCAGTTTCATGCTTAGAATCAGTGTAAGGATGACCCTTGGCAACCCCCATAAAATGAGGGAACTCAGTGTCCAGTATCTTCTAATGTAATAAAACTTTCTGGATACAATACCGGTCTTAATTAGCTAAAAATTTTGCTGTGTTTATGGAATGCATGTTCACCTGTCTTTTCCCTTTCATAGATGCCTGGGTAGAACATGATTCAGTTTACCTCATAAAAATAAAGACAAAATAAAAACAAAATTCCTATTTTTTTTTCTGCTGTCTCTTCCCCAGTGCAATCAGTCTCCAAGTCCTGCTGATTCTGTGTATTTTTTTTTGCATTTTGTATGTGTGTGTGCACACACGGGTGCATGCATGTGTACATAAAGCCAAATATAGGCCTCTTCCTCTTGGATTTGGACTCTAGACTATGTACACACTGTGTTTCTCATTAGTGAGAAATAGATTTTAACCCCATCTCTGATCTAGTCGCTGGAACCAGGAGGATGGGATTCATTAATTAGCTTAGATAAATCAGGGCCCATCCCTGAAATGAGATCAAGACTAAATCCATCCAAATAAGATCGACTTAGTGTTCAAGGGGTAAGAGGTGTTTTACTCAAGAAATAATAGGGTGTAGTAAGTGGGTGCTGAACTTCAGAAGTAATCTGTCCACTCTTATCATTTGCTCTAGTCTTATTTTGTATTATCACTGGTGGTTTATGAGATTTATAAGCTTTCTCTGGGGTACCAGGGTAGATCAGTCAGACTCTTGATTCGGCTCAGGTCATGATCTCAGGGTCGTGAGATCGAGCCCCAAGTTGGGCTCCTGCTTAGTTTAGCATGGTGTCTGCTTGAGATTCTTTCCTCCTCCTTCTCCTGTCCCCTCTGCTCCTCCCCCCACTTGTGCTTTTGTTTTCTCTCTAAAATAAAATAAATCTTAAAAACAAGGCTACAAACTTTCTCTGATTAGGATCCCTCCTAGTCATATTCGTATCTTATAGCAGCTACCCAGAAACGTTAGCATTTTTTGGACATATTTGTCCAGCTGAGTTATGAATGCACGGAAAGGATGGTCCAAGCAGGAGGGCCCTGGTGTATCTGCACTTCTGTCTCATGCACCTGTGTGTCTTGGCTTTCTGACTTTAGTTGGTAAAGGGTTATCTTTCCTTTGTTTTTCCCATCCAGTATGACTCTTGGTATGTCTCTCCACCTTGAATTTCTCACAACCAACACTTGCCTGACGGAGAAACTTTGACGGGGTGGGTGCCTACGTCAGCAAAGGTCACAGCGGGGTGGGGGCTTCCAGCTGAATCAGATGGGGAGAAGTGAGAGGATAGGAATCCCTGCCAAACCAGCCATTCAGTGTGCAGCGAAGACAGTGTTGGCCCCATGACAGCCTATCAGAAATATCCAGAGTCCAGCCAGAAACTATTTGATTTGGGTTCCGAAGACTCAAACACAGCTGGTTGGGATTTCCTTGTTCGTGTTTTATCCATTGCAGTTGTTAGTGAAAACAGTTTGCAATTCATTTGAGGATTCTTTACATATGCCCTGAAGTATATACGGCATTTAATTGAAAAACCACCAAATAAAGACTTCCGGGCCATGGAAAGGGGCTGCCTTTGGTGCCAACATTGAACCGTATGCCCCTGCGGCTTTGCCGTAAGTGGATTTTGATACGTGGAGATTCCCATTCTTGAAAAATTGTCTTCGCCACCATTTCAGAAGAGGTCCTCCCAGCCTCTGTTGGCCCACTGGGAGTCGTAGGGGCAGCCAGTTCCTACTGTAGTGTCCTCTCCACTAAGCTCCAAGTTTAAGAGACAAAATCAGGTACTAACCCATCAGGAAGAACAGGAGTTGAGGGCAGAAGAGTCTCTTTCCCTGTTTAAAAGAAGTAATTAAAGAACGAAAGGAAGCAGGAGAAAGGGCAGGAGGGAGGGAGGAAGAAAGAAAATGTCTTTGATTCCCTAAAATCTGTCCCCAGTTATCAAGTCGCATGATGGGAAGGGATGTCTCAAAAGGTCCTTAAAAGATGATCTAAATGTTTAACTCTTTATTTCAGCACTTGTATTAGAAGCTACCCAACCCCCCCTTCCATGCCCACTTCCAAGAAAAGTTTTTAAAAAGAAAAGAACACACATCTTCCTTTCAAAAACGAATGTCTCCGCTCCTGGCTGGTGACCCCAAGAGACACTCTTGACTCGGTCAGTCTATCGGAGCCCTTCTGTTCCTTCCGCTGAAACGGCTTCTAAACACTGGAAGTTCATACACATGGGATGACAAAGGACCGTCCCCTCCCTCCCCCCAAAGGTAGGGCTTGCTTTTTAATTTCTTCTTATGGACAAAAACTGTCTGTATCACGGTAAGGAGCGGGGGCAGTTATGGGGGAAGAGGCTGGAAAAAACTAGCAAAGGGAAGAAAAAAATTGGAGAGCCAGCCTGGCACCAAAAATATAATTTAGTGTGCAGGTATTTGATTTGATAGAAAACCTGCATTGATTTAAAAAAATAGGTTCTTGACAAGGTCGTAATTCATTGAGAGAGGCCAAGCCCGCAGCTTAAGTTTGACATTCCCCTCCAACCTAAACCATAACTGGTTTTAGGTGATCCCCTGTGAGGGTAGCATGTTGCAGCTGGCAAAAAAATAAACACTCCTGAGCCCTGTGCTAACAGAATTTTTTTTTCTTTTTTTTCTTCTTTCTTTCTTTCTTTTCTTTTTTTTTTTCCTTTTTTTGATTTATGCCATGAGCTAAAGAAAACAGTTACATATTTGTGAGTCCCCGTTTTGTTTGGCCTTTGCAAGCTTGCAGGATTGGTATCCTGCTGAGGGAGAGGGCCACTGCGGAGACCAGAGCGGGCCTGAAGAGAGCAGGCAGCTGGAAAAGGCAGGGGGCGGGAGATGGGAAGGCAGGGTCTGAAGAGAGAGACACAGCAGCTCATACGTTTGGTTTTTCAGGCATCTCCTTCATCTCCAACCACAGGATCCCCTCCCTTTCTTTCTGCTTCAGGACCATTCAAATGTCCTCTTATAGGCAGATTCCTTCAGAGTTTACGATTTGCAAAGGTAGGGTGCCTGGGTGGCTCAGTGGGTTAAGACTCTGCCTTCAGCTCAGGTCATGATCTCAGGGTCCTGGGATCGAGGCCCGCATTGATCTCTCCTCAGCCAGGAGCTTGCTTCCTCCTCTCTCTCTGCCTGCCTCTCTGCCTACTTGTGATCTCTCTCTCTCTTAAATAAATAAATAAATAAATAAATAATATTTTAAAAAAGATTTGCAAAGGTATCTGTCCTTGTTTTCCTGGGCAGCATCAACCGTTTTGCAGTTTGATTGATAGCAGAAAAATAGATAGATAGATAGATAGATAGATAGATAGATAGATAGATAGATGATAGATAGATAGGTAGATAGATAGATAGATGATAGATAGATAGATACATGATAGATGATAGATAGGTAGATAGATAGATAGATAGATAGATAGATAGATAAGATAGATAGATAGATATATAGATGATAGATAGATACATGATAGATAGATAGATACATGATAGATAGATAGATAGATAGATAGATGAAGTTGGTCATTGAAGAGAGCTTCCCTAATCACTTTTCTTGGGCAGTGTCTTGGTGGTACTGTTTCAGGAAAACCATGCAAAGAAAAGGCGGTGTCTTCCTGTCCTCTGCCTGATACGTGGCGTGCTTGGTCCTCATTTTGTAGAGAATGAACTTGCAGGGAGTTTAGAAGCTCTACGAAGAAAAAAAAAAATCACAAGGTTATATAGTTCAAGTTTACCCAATTCCTCACTAGTCGTCCAGGTCTAGGGGCTCGGGTCCTGGTTATCCAATCCAGTGGGCTCTGCACTCGATTTAAGAAATTACAGGTTACTAAGTATAGTGAGGTGTTTTGGATTGGGTCCTGGGACAGCAAGAGGACATGAATAGAAGAACTAATAAAATCTGAATAGAGATTGAAGATTAATGAGTAGTCATGTACCCATGTTAGTTTCTTAGTTTGGACAAATTTCATAGTGACGCAAGCTAATAATAACTAAGGAATCTCGGTAAAACCACTCGGCACTATATTTTCACCTTTTCTGTAAATCTAGAATTATTCCCAAGTAGAACCTTACTGTCCAAAAGAAAGAACTACAGAAAAACAAAGCCATTCGGCTACTCTAATCCAAGTCTGTAAGTAGAATGCCTCCCCAGAATGAACTTCTTTAAGGTCATGCAATATGCGGCTTATTTGCAGCAGCTGAAATGGCCTTGCTTCTCCTGGGTATCAACTGGGAGGTGAAAACGGGGCTTTTGACATTGCTGCAGAGATTTTCTCAGTGGGCTGATGGATAGAGTGTGGCTTCCTTCGTCAGCTTCACTGTGTTCGTCTTTAGAGAATAAAATTTACATTTTATAACGAAGTGCAGATTTACAGATGGGGAAATTGAGGACTTGCATGCATATCTTTCTGTCTCGCAGAGGCAGAATTAGCCTTGAGCGAATCCTATCTTAAATCCAGTATTTCTTGAGAAAACATAAAGAAGGTATTTCCCCAGGAGCAGGCAGCCCAGCTTTTGAGAGTCGGCTGTAGTCATAGCTTACCACCCAGACACTTGCCAGAACCTCTAAATTACTTACATTATTACATCATCCTTCTTTGTGTGTGTACTTGTCGCATTGCATAAATATACCCTCTGTAGCCCGCTGCTTTAATCTGTTCTATCCACAGTATAGATCACTAAAAAAAAAAATTAAAAAAAAATGACTTCACAGATGACAAATTATTCCATAATAATGTGCAGAATTACTTTGAATCCCATTCAGTCTCCATGACAATATGAAAATATGAATGTCTGGTGCACAAAAACAAACAAACAAAAACGTGTCACGGTGGTGTAAGAAAATGAAATTAATGCAAAACTGAAACCAGTTTTGTTTTGTTTTTTTACCACTTTGTTATCGTAAGTGCATGATGCAACTGTACTGACTTTTCCGATACACACACGCAGACAGAAATGGACATTTTTTTTCCCATCCTATTTGTCTCCTTTTCAGACACAACCACTGATTCACCAGCCCCCGGACAGGCAGCACCAGCAGCAAAGGCGCCTGCGAGCTGGAGTGGAAGAAAATTCTAGTATAACAGTGTGTTGAATGTTTACTTTGGCTCCGCTGCCCTCTCAAATCCCCCTTTTCAACTAATATTTTAAAATGTGGAAAGACATTAAAATGGAGATAAATTCAAGGCTCTTTCTGAACGTGAGCGTCTCTTACGCGGAGGATTCTGAATTTTGCCCTCTCTGCTACATTCAGATTCCCTTCATTCTGATTATTATGACATGAAAATTCAAGTCACTGCTTGCCTTTGGGCAACTAGCAGTTTTACTCTGAAATAAAGGAGGAAATGGGGGTCAGATAGGCTTTTAAAACTACTCCTGTTTCATCACTGACGTTTATAATTGGTCCTAAGGAAAAAAAAATGGAATTATCATTGGTGCTTCATAGGAGTGTACTAATGACGAGTTCCGGAGTCCAGGCAGTGATGTGAATGAAGTCCCAGGCAGCTTGTTACTGGAGCAAATCCTCTGACCTTTCCCAGTCTCAGTTTCTTGATATGTAAAAGAGGGCAAGTAGGGGCACTAATTCAAGAGCAGAATTGAATTAGGTAATGCATAAAAGCACCCCGCTTACAGGCCCCCAGACAACATGTGCTTAAGTGAGTTCACCGTGGTGGTTATTAGTAAATATTGTGATGATCAGTGATCTGTATCCCTTTAAAAGTCATTAGGACTCCATGGCAGCTGAGGTTGTGTTCAGTAGATAGTGAAATCAAGGGCCTACTCTCACGGAATTTATGGTCTAGAGGTAGAGATGGATCATAAAAACCAAACAAATCTTTCTTTTTCAGGTAGTGGGTGCAATAAAGGAGGGACTACGGGATGAGGTGTGCCCTCTTCGGGTGGCCAGGGAGGGCCTCTCTGAGGCGGTGACAGTTGAGTAGAAATCTGGCTGAAGAGAGGGATGCTGAGTCAGATGGCTATCTAGGGGAGAGTGTTCCAAGCAGAGGGAGCAAGGTATAACAAAGCCCTCTGGGGAGTGCCATTGGCAAATCTAGGGAATGGCAAGGGACACCCCTGCCCCGTCCCCCACTCCGAAGCTGGGAAAGCAGAAGGAGATAAAGTCGAAGAAGGACAAACAAGCAGACCTGAGGAGCTCTGGCAAAGACTGTGACCATATTGTGAGTTTGCGTGGAAAGAGGTCATCCGAGGGTTTGAGCACTGGAGCGATACATCTTATCATTTCATCTTAAAAGTTTAAAGCTGTGCGGAGAATCGACTGGAACAGGGAGAGGGAGAAAGAAGAATCATCGACATTAGTCTAGGAGACACGATCATGACTTGGTCAGTGGAGGAGCTGGTGAGAAGTGATTCTTTCCCCTCCGCTCCCCCACTGGTAGAAACAACAAGTTTTGTTTGTGAATTAGATGTTTAAACTTCTAATTCTGCTTGATTTTTATTTCCATGTCCAACTTCAGTCAATGGATATTTTGAGATGGCTCAAGATAATCTCATGTTTTCCTGGAACCACCTGACAGTGAAAAAGAAAGGTTATGTCCCTTCCGGAGTGTGAGCCCTATTGGCAGAGGGCAGGGAGATGTTACGGGTCCGTGAATGCCAAGTTTGGGTGCCTCCTTTGCCTCTTAGAAACACAGTGACGTTGGCGAGCTGGATAAGGGGACTGATTGGCAACATCCAAACAAACAGCTTTCTCTTCAAAGCTGTTTAGTCTTCACCAGGCCTTGCTCTAAGTCTTTTCCTTTGATTAATTTTTATTAGATTTTATTTTGATTCTCATAACATGATGAGGTGGGCACTAAATGAATTATCCCCATGTTACAGACACAGAAGCCGAGGTACAGACGGGTTACATGACTGGCCCCATGTCTCACAGTTAAACAGTGGAAGAGCTATGATTTGTATGTGACTGTCTGGCTCTGCACTTTCCAATCTTAGCAGTCTGCTTTACTGCCCCTCATCCCACATCGTTCCCTTCCAAGAGTAGAATAAACACTCATGCACACAAATAAAAAATGGCGTAGTGCAATAAATACCACGGAGGAAAGAGTGCAAAGGCATAGGAAATGCAGGGACGGGAGAGAACATCAAGGACGTCCATGACCAGACCAGATAGTGCCGCTCCAGGGAGTTGACATTTCAACTCAGATCTGAAAGATGAGGAGATTCCGGCTACTCCGGAAGAGTGGAGAAGTGGATGCATATGACAGGCGTTGAGTCATAAAGAATGCGTGGCATGTTCAGGAAACCAGCAAGACAGCCATGTGGCCCGGCAGAGTGAGCAATGGGAGGTTTGCAGGTAAAGAGCCAGAAAGTAAGTGGGGAAGATTAGGCAAGATGCTGCGTACAGGGTAATAGACATCTTTATTGTTCAGAGTGGAACACTTTCCAAGAGTGAAGACCAATGTCAGGCCACTCCTTCACCAGTGAGCAGTATCTCAGACGAACTCATAAGTGTGACCACTTAAACGACTTTGGATTTTGCCTCAACTCTAATGGAAAGTCACGACTGGGTTTTCTATAACTTTAAAAAAGCCCGGCTGTATGTATCCCACAGAAATTCCTGTATTTGTACACTGTAAGATGTGTGCTGGAATGTACACAGCCACACTCTTGATCACAGCCCTAAATCTGAAGTCTACCAAGATGTTTTTGAAGAGGAGTATAGCATGTGGTCCGTCCTGCAGGGGAATGCCGCATAGCAGTGAGAGTGAGCCGATGGGGTTGAATCTCAGAACTGTAATATGCAAGCAACAAATTCAGTCTCTCTCTCTCTCTCTCTCTCTCTCTCTCTCACACACACACACACACACACACACACCATAATGTATGTATCATGCCATCTTATAGAGTATTAATGAACAGAAAGTTTTCTGCGATGATTCACGTCAGGAAAAATGAGTGATTTTAGGGAAGATCATAACTTGGAATCCTGTTAATACACTAACTTTCGATTCAGGTGCTGGTTACATGGGAGTGTTTAGTTTGGGAGAATCCTGAGTTGCTCATTGATGATCTATGCACTGTTTTCTTTTATACTTCGAGGAGAGAAGCCATGCTCCCCTCTATGTAGAGCATAAGGCGAACGAGATTTAGAGTAGAGATCGTCCTTGTGTTTGCTTTTACTGTGACTTCTTTCCAAGATGTATACTTGATGTCTAAGATGCATTTTGTGCCGTGGCCTGGCTCCACAACCTGGGCACTATTGGTATTTGTTTTGGATAATTCCTTATTGGTGGTAGTGATGGAGGGCTGTCCTGCACATCGGAGGACAGTTAGTGGGATCACAGGCCTCCACCTACTAGATGCCAACTTGCAGTCCTGACGATCAAGTATGTCTCCTGACATTCCCGGATGTCCCCTGGGGATAGAAATCTCCCCCAGTGGAGAACCACTGAACCATGGTGATAACAATCTCTGGCCTTTATTGAGTGCTTCCTCTTCATTTACTCTACTGACATCCCTAAGGAAGGTGCTGCTGTTTTTATCTAGTTTCCTCCATAGAGGAAACTGAGGTACCATTATTTTAGGCACCTTCAGCAAGGCACTGCGGCACCCCAGTAGGTGACCGAGCCAGGATTTACACCCAAATGGTCCAACTTCACAGCGTATGTTCTTAGCCTGCATTCTTATTCGCCTCTTGTCTCTCTCTAACACGTGGTCAGTGCTGCATCGGTTATGCTTAGATCGAGAGGGCTTGCCCCAGGACCTTATGATTTCCATAGTGATATGTCTTCAAAACATTCCATTCTTCCAAGTTACAAAAGTTAGGATTCATATTTTTGAAAAGTATTATGAGACTCAAGCTTAATAACCGAGTAATAGTGTGACTCACTAGTTACACCTTAATAAAACTTCAAGAGCTCACAGAGACCGATGTGATTATGGGACAAATTATTCCACTTATTTAAACACAGGGGAAATATACTTATATTTTACAATTGCCTTGAGTTATATATAAAACTAGCTTCTGGCCCTTTAATTACAGACAAAGGTAGAACCACTATGAGAGGCTCATGAAGGACGCAGTGCCATCCACACCTGAAAAGGCATTTCTTTGGAGAGAGAAGGACAGAAGTAAACATTGCCATGATATCATGAGCTATTGGCATAATTTGTTCTGCTGATCATGCACGTGTGTGTTCATATATGTGTACCTGTGAATGTACATGAGCACACACACATAGCTTCTCACTGAGACTAGATCCTGAACCTCAAAATTTTTGAAAGCTGGTAACTTCAGAAAAATTACATTTGAAAGTTTTTGTGCAATTTTTAATGGTAGCAATATCTTTGGGTTTTCTTCTAGCTGTGGAAGTCTAGATTCATCACTGAGGAAGTACATCTTTGATTTTGGAAAAGATGCTTTAAGGACCTCTTTGAATAATGCCAGGGTAAGGCAATTGTTTCATTCAGAGGAAAAGATCAGGAACAACAAGAAGTTAAACTCTTCTCATAATAATATAAAATTTGTCTTTCTTGGAGCTGAATTTGAAATTCTGCCAAGCATTTCATTTTAGGAACTTGTGTATCTTTCCATGGGATTCAAGGAAATTGGAAGAGGCAATCAGGGTGAGTGCTTTGGTCGTGGACCAGGGACGGGGAGAGAAGCTGTGCAAGTGTTGACCTCAGACAACTGTAGCATCGCCTGAGAAGTTGTTAGAAACGCAGTCTCCGGCCTCCTTCCAGAACCAGCCTTTTCACAAGATGGCCTTGGAGGTGCATGCATAGTTGAGTTCAGGGAGAGACTTACCCACGGGCAACAGTCAGGTGTAGAATACATTTTTAAGATTTTTTTTTGGTTTAAATATTTGTAAATATTCTGTGTTCTGTTATTTTTTTTTTTTTTTTTTTACTCTTTGGCTCCATGGGGAGCTAAGCAGAAGGTCTTTTCTTTGCTTAGAAAATACTTCTGGTGAACACTGCTGGTTCCTGCATGGCCTGCACTTTCTCTTCCTAACAGCTTGCAGGTTTATCTTTGTTCACTTCTCCTCGGCATAGCACATTTTGGGTGAGACAGCCTACCCGAGCTCAGGTGGTTGGGCCTGGTTGATTTAGCTTCTCAGAATATGTTAAACCTTGGCCGTAGCCACTGGTCCAAGCCTGAGTATTGTTTCAGTGAGTCCAGACTTTTATTACAGAATCAGGGTGGCTTATAAAGGATAGAAATTTATTTCTCATGGTTGTGGAGGCTGAAAGCCCAGGATTGGGGTTCTGGCACATTCGGTGTCTGGTGAGTTCGCTTCCTATATTCTCAGGTGGCAGATGCAGGGACGGAACTTTCCAGGGTCTCTTTTGTAAGAACACTAATCCTGTTCAGAAAGGCTCCACCCTCTTGAACTCAGCCCCTCCCAAAGGTCCAACCTCCAAATACCATCCCAGTGGGAATTAGGTTTCATCATCAGAAGGTGGGGGGCGGACAAAAATGTTCATTGTAGAGCGGACTTCAGCCAGCGAGTCAGGATGAGTCTTGGTACCGTTCTTTGGAAGGCTGGGTCAGGCATACCTTTTCTTGTTTAACAAGAACGAGAAAACATGGCATTATCCCTGCTGGCCAACTTCCGTGACTGCTGGGTGGGGGGGGGGGATGAGGGGGGGGGAGGGGAATGGAAGCGAGTGAGACATAGGATGAAGCCAACATCCTGGACACCGAGAAAGAAAGTAGAAGAAAATGTGTTGTACCTGATGACATTTTCAAAGAGTGTTCATCGGTTCTGAAGCCTTCCCTGGAGATGGACTTCTTGTATGGAAGCCAATAAATCCACCTTATTGTGTGTGCCAGGTTGAGAGGAGTTTTCTGTGACCCGCAGCCTGTGCAGCCTTAAGAGACACAGCTTAGTGGAGGGAGTGGTGTGAACATGACTGAGGCGATGCTTCTAGCACTCAGCTGTGACCTACAGAGTGCAAACCAGCTGCCCACCTCCAGGGGAGACGTATGGTTTTGAGCAATGTCTAAGTACTTCTTAGAGAGATGAACAAGAACATTTTGAGAGGGAAACTTGGTAAAAGACAACTTCCTCTGTTTGAGCAGAAAGAACACCTAGATTTTTTTTTTTCCCCTTCAATCACTAAAAGGATGTGTGATCCTTGAAGCATGGAGATATCTGGAAGTTAGGTCACATAATATGTGTGTTACCTTGATTATGGAGTACTTGGCACAGGTAAGAGAATGAATCAGACTGAAATTCATCTCATCCCCCCAAATCCCCGTACCCCATGACAGCCTTAGCAGTGCTGGAAAAAGAAGAGTTAGTGAGATTAGCCGTGTTCCCTGCTGCTATGGCTGATCCCAAGGCAGTAACTGATACTCATCATGTCTTCTTTCCACCATTACCCTTTCTAGGCTTCTTTCCACTCCTTCAGCATTTCTGTGGGGCTGGGGGGTTGCCTAGTGGGGTGACACGGATTCTCATCCTTGAGTTAGTTTGTTGTTGTTATTGTTGGTGGTGGTGCTTAGTTAAAAGTGGGCGTGAGGGTGCCGGGAGATGCCCAATGGTAAACGTCTTTCTCCCTGACCCTGTTTTGTAGCAATGGTTTCACCTCCTCCAGGTGTAATGACTTTCTGTGCTTGCAGTTCGCTGTCATGAAGATACCAAAATTATATGTGCCAGCTTTAGCTTTAATTTTAGAGGCATTTTCCCTGATGACAGCATCCCCTCTGAAACCCAGGATAACCCAGAGCCTATATTCATAGGGACAGGAAGCGCACCTTCTCCACATGGGTCACCAAGCATGTGAACGGGACCACTCCTACTTCTGTCCTTGATTGCCAAGCCCGTGCGTTCTGCCTACTGGGAATAGCACCGTATATGAGACATTGATTTAAGATATGTACTTACCAAGCCAGGTCATCATGAAGGATGGAACTCCCTCTTCGTGTTATCTTCAAGCTGGTGCCTGGGCTGAATCTTTAAGAGACCATGCTTTCTCAACCCAGTGGCTTCTGGATGGTGTGATGTGTCATAGGACCAGTGGATCTGTGGCCATGTGTCCGCTGCCACACCTTCTTTGCTGTACAGTGTGTCCCTTTGCCTAATGTGATGTTATGTGGGATCCCATGCTAGTAAATGAGACACTCTTTGAGACCTGGAGAGTGGTGATGGGTGAGCCACCCTGTGCAAAAAAAAAAAAAAAAAAAAATGCAAACTCATATGCAGAGTATGAATCAATCCACGCCAAGATGAAATCCTGCCATTTCTAGGGCTGGCTGCTGTACTGCAGGAACTGGACTCTAGAAGGGAGGGCAGGCCACAGTCTTGTTCTCTAGTGCTAGCAGGTCAGCCATCCACCAGAAGTAGCGAAATGAGTCTTGCTTGGAGGCAACTCTTGCTTTGAGTCTGTACGTTAGCTCCGTCTCAGCCATGATACTCTGTACACAAGTTCGTTGCTCAAGCACTGAGATGTCCAAGGATGTCAGAGTCCGGCTGACATTGACTGGCTGTACCATTCTGTCCATTTGGTAGTTTCCTCTGTGTGTGCACTTCTCTTCGCTCAACATGAACATGAGATGCGGAGACGCTCACTCAGTATTCATTCCCACTGGGCCACCAATATCTCTAGAGTGAGCCTTCTCTAAAGTCTAGTTGTTCTGCAGGGGGAAGACCCCTCAACTATCTCTGGTTGGTAAAATGCAGAAGAAAAAGTTCATTTCAATTTCCAGAGCATAATTTTGATCACCACTGAAATAAGGGAGATTTCTTAATGAAAAGAATCACAGGAAGCTTGGGACTGAAGGCAGTCACTGATTTCTCTCCCGTGATGTAGTCATCATTCACACTGTATGCTTTGCATGCATTTCTGTCATTGAATGCTCACTAGACTTCAGTAGGTAATTGCCAATACTTCCCCTGATTCTAGATGGTGAGATGAATTCAGAGAAGTTATGTAGCTGGCTAAATGTCACACAGCTAGAAAATGGTGAACGTAGGCTCAGTACTCAGATGTTCTGACTTCAAAGCCCAGGCCAACACACCACACTCCACTAGATTCCACGGTGCTAAGATAGGGAAAAATGCATTGCAAAGGACAATAAAGTGGAATAGTCTTGACTGAAGTTGATATTATCATCCTTATGAATTTTAAAAACCCGATATTTGAACTACTCTAGAAGGTTCCCTCTGACCATTCTTTCCTTGCTCCCAACAGTTCCCCAGAAGCCTTATTTTAGTATTTGAATTCTGAGGTCACTTTCCACAACAGATATATTATTAAGATTAAATGTACTTTACCATGTCCACTTTCTAGCTTTTATCTTGTATTTTTTACTACAGCCTATTTTAAAAACAGCAGCGAGTTTCCTTTTAATCTGCATTTCAAATTTTAAAAAGAGCTACAAGGAAAGAAACAATAAAAAGCATGAGATGAAGAAAACAATCAGTTTCACAAGGAATTATGTTAAATATAGGTAGTGCAACACTCAGATAATGACGACGTGAGAGCCTCATTCAAAAGAGTAATTTCGGACATGACACCCACTCCAAAGAAACAGCACATACAATTCTGTTGCTTTGTTCTGAAATAATCAAGAAAACAGTGCTGGGAAATGCTCTAATCTCTCTTCACTAGGTTGGTGTATCAGTTTTAATTGATGCCTTGTGCCAAAAAATGTCGTTGGCAGTGTTTCACCCTCATTCTATGCCAAGAAACCGCTCCTTAGCGGATAACAATAAAAGGAGGTAGTTTACAATATAAAGTTCAATATGAAAGGAGAGTTAATAGGAAATAAAATACATTTAGTGTATTTGGCTGAAGGCGCAGAGTGTCAAGCTACAGGAAATCTTCTGTCGTGATTTTATAATGTCTGTGGTCTGAAATAAAATTGCTCAAGAAGTGTCTACCGAAGGCACAGTCTTGCACCTCGAGCCGCATTTGTGTTTCTTCTGGAGGTGCTTTTGATTCCTTGACTGGGATTTGCATTCTACACTGAGAGCTTTCAACATGGTTTTGTAAAACCAGTGGACAGCTGGAGGCCAGGTAGATGGAACAGCACAAGCAATTGTTAGACCACCACAACGCGGGATAGGAAGAAAGCGAAACAGCCACAGAAGTCTCCAGACCTAGACACATGGCAGATACTCACAGCAATTTATACCCCAAACAAACAAACAAACAAAAAGCCTTTCCCAGAAATTTAAAGTGACACTGCCAGGGGCTCCTTGGGTGGCTCAAGTCAGTGAAGCACCTGCCTTGGGCTCAGGTCATGATCCCAGGGTCCTGGGATCCAGCCCCAAGGCGGGCTCCCCCTCTCCCTCTTCCTCTGCCTGTCCACCTGGCTCGTGCTGTCTCATACTCTCTCAAATGAATAAAATCTTGAAAAAAAAATAGAATGACAAAATAGAATTGCTCGCTTCTTTAAGTTTAATGTATATTTGAGTTAGAGTGTTGCAATGTCCAAAATAACCCCCCCCCCCAAAAAAAGGCAATACAAGTGAAAAAAATCACAGACAGAATAACTTTAAAACATTCCCTTAAAATTTTATGAATTTGGGGGGTCAAAAAGACGCGGATCTAAAAAAATGAAATGATGATAGTTGAAGAACTATTCTCACATTTTTCATGCTGAATAACACGAGTAAATACACATTCTCTCTCTCTCTCACACACACACACACACACACACACACACTCACACTCAGATGAGAATGGAATAAACTACAAAGAGAACTCAAGGTATGATACGGGCAACTCTGAAGGAGGATTCGCTACTTGACTTGTGGTCCTTAAAGCAAAAGTATCCTGAAATTTTTAGTGTACACACAGTTGGCCATAAAGGTGGTAGGGGTTTTTCATTTTCTTTTTCTTGTTTGAGAAACCGTAACAAGCATGACTGAACAAAGAATAAACTTCAAAGTCTTACTGTTGGGTAGGAAGTGCTTTCGAACAAAAATCATAAGCTTTTGTCAATGAGACCTTTGTGAGAAATGATGAACGCCTCGCCCCCACCCCTTGTCAAAGTCATTAGAACGAAAGGAGGTTTGTGTACCATGCAAAAGAATACTTCAGTCAGAGGAGGAGTCCTGCCCTGACACACCTTCCCTTTGCCCCAAGCATGGTCTTGGCACTGAGTTGGGAAGTGATTTCGTAATATATCATAAATAAGGACACATGGGGCTGCACTTTTTCCCCCTCTTCTTCCTTCCTTTCTTTTCTTTTTTTTTTTTAAATTTATTTATTCATTTTAATCTGTACCATCCTGTTCTCTAATAGATCTTCGGGGAATTTCTAAGGCAAGGCATTGTAACACACACATGACAGTTGGTTAAATCAAAATAGGTTTACATAAGGCAGTTGCTTTTGTCCAGGCTAGTCCACTGTTTCTTTGGCTGTATTTCACAGGCATAGAGAAGAAATTTGTTTTCTGGAATTTGGAAAAAGATCTCTCATCCCTCTTCCCACCTTTCAGATCCCAGGTTGAATGCCTCTCTGCGCAAAGGAGATTGGTCAGAAGGACTGGATTGGTAGTAGAAACACTCTATTTTGTGGTAGACGGTAGTGCTATTTTTGTTGCTTCCAAAGTCAGCCACTCTAGGGCTATATTTGAAGGTTAGAAGAAATAGTCCCGACCAGAAAGATTTGGCATCATTTTCTTCACAAAACATATAGAAGGATAAGTGTAAGGAATTTTGGTTAACTAGCTGTCTATTTAACAGAAATCATAACTTGATAAACATCTGTAGGGAGGACAATGAATTCATTTGAACCTACAGCCTACCTAATTATCACTTCTGTTTTACTTGTCCTTGTGATATTTCATCCCTGATCCATTTTCCTTCCATTATGGGTCATTTTGTCTCTGCTGATAGAAATGACGTTCTGCATTTCACCCTTGACCTGTCAAAACAAAAGAAATGCTGTTTGGCAATTATCAGTCATTTTATTTTAAACCTAGATATTTAGCAATGTATTATGCAAACAGTGAGCACAGAGCACAAGTCCTAATGTGTGTGTGTGTGTGTGTGTGTGTGTGTGTGTGTGTGTGTGCGTGTGCTATGGAATTAAGACAGTTTCTAAATGTAGGAAGTGGGGAGGGGTGATCCGTGCTGAAGTGGGCACAGTGACTTGTGTTTGGAGTAACTGAAAAGTGAGAAGGAAACTTACAAGGTGTGATTTGACAATTAGCCACCTGGTGGGCTGAATTCTTATGAATGAGAGACAATCCCTCCCCCCCTCACACCCACCCAGCTTTCGGCAAGCATGGAGATAGGAATTAGACACCTGTAATAATAGAGGACCACAGTGAACCCTTTATGGAAGAATCCGTCCCAGCACAGACAATTCTGTCTAAGTTACAGGCTTTTAATTTTCCAAATTATAATGATGTTGCCATCAAAAGAGACTTTCTTAAGGAACAAGTCATTACTTTGTTTTCCATCGTTCCACATCAGGCTTGTTGCTATCAGGTTCTACTGAGAACATTTCATCAAATGGGAATTAAAAAAAGGAAATTGTAGAAATTAAGAAACTGACCAATAGCACTTTGACTCACTGTGTAATGCTGACACATCGCAACATTGATACAGTGAAATCCCAAACCTCTGTGTTTACTGCACTTCCTTGCCCAGCAGCTTAGAAGCACTTAACAAAAGGAAGCTTTGACCCCCATCTCATCCCTGGCAAAAGTCTTGTAAATTGCCTAGTTCTGCTTAGAGGAGCCTTAAAACGTCTTCATTTCAGTCAGTGAAAGTGCACCACCGTACCTTCTCAAGTCTGACGGAAGAAGGATGCCGTCCAGCGATATGAGTTCATCTTCTCCCGGTTGAAAGGATTAAAATGTTTCAAATTCTTAATTCTGTTATTAGGCCATCTATGTAGGCCATGGACGAGGAGATTTATGATGCCTGTTTTACCTAATCTCTCATGTTTAGTAAAATACTTAAAAATGCCAAGGTATTTAATCATCATATATTGACTTAAGCCTCAGAGTGTTCTTCTCAGAAGGCTTGAGTTCAAAAAGTCGACCTTAAGCACAGGTCTAGACGGACTAACGTGTTTGGCTGAGAAAATTGAGTTCACAGTGTGAATCCTTACCTCTGACATTCTGACATTCAAAAGCTCCCTTCTTATCTCCACGAGACTTTTCCAAACTTCACTGAACAAGCCATAGATGCATGCAGGAAGCATGTTGAATCTGTCTTTCTGTATCTGTCTCTGTTTGAAATGTAACATAACCCCACGAGAGTCTTTTAATCTGCCATTTTATTATTAAATGTCATTGAATAATGCAATATGAATACTGCAGAAATGTTTTAAAAAATCAAAGTGAATTGTTCTCTCCAGCGAGAGACTGTCTTCAGTTTTTGTAGATTGCTTATGAACAGATTTTATTTTTATATTTTTTTGAACAGAAGTGGAAATACTGATGTTTGCACATTCTGGCAACATCAGCAACGGGACAGCCAAATGGCTGTGAATATGCGGTATTGAAAATATATGGTATGAAAAGTGTAGAGTGTGCCTGCCCAGGATTTGGAGGCTGCCTGTTGGCTAGGTTCTGCGAGCCCTAAGGGAACTTTCTCAGCCTGAGTCTCAGTTTCTCTTCCCCAAACCACTGGTTGCAGTAAAGATCAGACGTGAATCACTTGGCTCAACTTCTGACACAACACAAGCACTTCATACCGTTAAATCAGTCTTTCTCTAAATCCCCAGAGACACTGCCTTGCAGTTTTGTTGTTGTTAAAGCCTCAACTTCATGATTCCTCATCCCAATGATGAACCAATAAGGCACCAAGCAAGGACTTCACTTTCTCTTAACTCTATCCCAAAGAGTTGAAATCAGGATCTTGAAAAGAAAAGGTATCAGCACTCCCATATTCATCACTGTTTTATTGTTCAGAGCCAAATGTAGACAAAACTTAAATGTCCATCAGTAGAAGAATGGATGAAGCAATGTAGTATATACACGCAATGGAATATTACTCAGCCTTCAAAAAAGAGAAGGAAATCCTATAGTATGTGACAACATCGCTGAAACTCGGACTTTGTACTAAGTGAAATAAGCCAGTCCCAGAAGGACGAATTCTGCATGATTCCACTTACAGCAAAGAAGAGAGTGATAGTTGCCAGGGGGGAAATGAGGAGTGGCTAATCTACAGGTGTAAAAATTCAGTTATGCAAGATGAGTAAATGCTGGAGGTCAGCTATGCAGTGTTGTACCTCTAGGTAATGCTTCTGTATTGTACCCTTACAATCTGTTAAAAGGGTAGCTCTCATGTTAGGTATTCTTACCACAATTTAAAAACAGAAAAGGAAATTTAGTATGTGCTCTGATAGGGAAAAAAAAAATCACAGTTCTTTTCTTAAAACAACAACAAAAAAAAGCTATGCACTTAGCTCTAAGTGCAAACTTAAAAGAAAAATAAAAAAACCAAAGCTTAAAAGTCTTTATTTCTTTAGTTTCTTATTCCTAAGAGTTTAGGCATTACCTAATATAATTCCCTTATTTTTCACATGAAGAAAGAGATGTCCAGAGATACCAGTGTTGAGTGATTTAATAATAAGAAGAGGGTCTTTCCTCTCTGCCACCCAGCCAGAAAGATCAGCAGGAAAAGGAAAGACATTTGCATAACAGGAGATCAAATTCAGCCCTCCCTACATAAGAAGGGCAGCTGGAATGACCAAAGATCAGATATGTTTTCAGCCTCTTTTGGCACCTGTCCATTCTGAAATCTGTACAACTGAATACATAATGGGTTTTACATATCCGGCTCCTGCTCTTCCTAATTTTTTCATCTGTAGGCAAACAATATAAGGGACCTGGTATAAAATGAAGTCTTCAAGCAGGTTCCTGGATTCAAACCCGAGTGCCAATCCAGTCTGTTATTTTCAGAAGTAGACAGAGTAATGTTTCCTTTGCTCCATTTCCATGTTTACTAGGATACAACATTGTTACACTTGATTGCATCAGAAAATATGGGAAGAGTTCTAGAAATTGACCTTACCACATGATCTCAGAAGGCTCTGCTCTGTCTCCAGGGAGGTCGCCAGCACAAACAAGCTCCAATAAAGAATGGGCTGCTACTAACAACTGCGGAAAACCGAACCCGTTTCCAAATTGAGATGGGAAGGTTTTGATTATGTTTCAATGAATGTATATATGAATATATATGAATACATCAACTGCAACATCATATCCCTCCCTTTTTGGGTATTCCCATGGAAAGTATTGGTTTCAGAAATGCTTGGTAGAAGCAGAAGCATCTCTCACTTCACTTAGTACCTTTGAGACATTTGGCAGGGCGGTGGGATTTGTCTTGGCACCCTCCCTCCTCTTTTGGTGCCTCTCCTTCCCTTTCCCCGTTTCATTCCTCACCCCATCAGGTTTTAATCTTGCTCTCATTTTTCAAGGACTTCCCTTTAGGTGTTTGTGATAATGGCTTAAAGCATTCTGACTCTCAGAGGTTTAAGTACAGAAGTTTTAACGTTTCACTCTGGAGCTCAGAAACCTGGAAAGCCTTCAGAAAAGAAATTATTTGATGACCCTGGGATAGAGACATGGGGAAGAAATCTTTGGGTAGGCAGCCCAGGAGGCTTCTGGGTGCCCACAAAAGGTCCAGAGGTGCGGTCTTCCCATTCATAAGTTTGACCTTGGGTTCATATGATGACTTTTTTTTTTTGATATTTCATTTATTTATTTGAGAGAGAGAGAGAGCATGAGAGGGGAGAAGGTCAGAGGGAGAAGCAGACTCCCCGCAGAGCTGGGAGCCTGATGTGGGACTCAATCCCAGGACTCCAGGATCATGACTTGAGCTGAAGGCAGTGGCTCAACCAACTGAGCCACCCAGGCGCCCCCACATGATGGCTTCTAAAACATCTGGGAACCCTGTGAGTGAAGGCTTCTCCTCAAGGAAAGAAGAAGACACAAATAGGGCAGAAAGAGCTAAAGAGAGGAGAGGAGAAGTTTGAGATAGCCTCGGTTTAGAAAACAAAACTAAAATGCTTGCTGTCTTTTCACTGTTTCTTTCTATGCCTGCCTGCCTTCCTTCCTCTGTCTGCCTTTTTCTGTGTCCTTAATTCTATAAACTTGACCCTTTTTCTCTATTGTAAACATGTGCTGCAGTTTTGGAGGAAACTTCCCCAGCGACAAATGAGGCCTGCTTGAAGTAGATCATGATGCAAATGAATTAAGTGAATGTTGACCCATTGTGTCTGTGCTTTAATGTCTTGAAATTAGCCGTAAGCTTGTAATAGCCAGCTACAAGCAGACCTCTATGGAAGTTGCCATTCATCCCGTCTTCTCATTTAAAATTTAGTCTTACTTAGTCAAAAAATATTAACTGACTCTCTACTGAATGCCAAGCCCTATTCCAGGTGCTGGAGATCCAGCCCAGTGGTTGTAGACCATCTTTGTCTCCATGGAGAATGGCAGACATCCACAGTGGTGACAGTGATGAGAGGCATGCAGGTCATTTATTACAGAGAGACTGGATAGGTGCTATAATTTGGGGTTCAAGGACAGTCTACTTGAGATGATATTTTAACAGTGACATGAATATCCAGAAGAAGTCACCAGTGTAAAAGATGGTAGGAACAGCTGGTTCAGTCCTTCTAAAAGAGAAAACAGCTTGATGTGTTGGAGATGCTGCATGAAGGCCAGTGTGCTGTGCTTTCGTGGGCAAAGGAGAACCTGATGCAGAGTGAGACAAGGGCACGGCTCTGTAGGGCTTTGTAAAGAAGTATCTTTGATTTTAATTCTCGAGGGAAGCACTTGTGGAGTTTTAGGAAGAGGAATAATCCAAACTGGTTTATGACTTGAACACCACTCCAACGGTGTTGAGCAGAAAGTCAGTTGTTGAAGAGCAGGAGAGAAAGAAAGACAGCAGTTCAGAGACTATTTCAGAATTCCAGGTAACAACTGCTGGAGGCTTTGGCCGGGGGTATGGTAGTGATGTTGGAGAAACAATAAATAGATTTTTGTCTTTTGCAGGTAGAAGATAAATTGGATGGGGAGTACAGAAAAGAGATAAATCAATGCTAATTCCTTTACATTTGGTTTCAGCAATATGGTGGGTTGTGTTGTGGTTCATTCTAATAGGGAAAAATCTGCGAAAGGACAGAGTTTGAGGGAACATACAAAGAGTTTGACTGATAATGTTAAACTATGGATTACCTATTAGGCATCAGTATGGATATCAAGAAGGCAGTTGGAATCCTGAATAGAAATTAGGACTGGAGATACTCGAGGGATCATTGTCACTTACACTAGATTTAAAGTCAAGTAATCAGATAGGTCAGCTCCCTGGGAAGTGTAGAGATGGAACAGAGAACTATTCTCATTGTTATAGGTCTGACCATAGACAAAGAAGCAATACAGGAGACTCTATGATAGTCTGTAAGGGAAGATTAAAACAGAGAATGTGATATTCTGGAAGCCAAGTGAGAAAGTATTTCAAACAGGAGAGCAGTCCCTGAATGCTACAGAGATATTCAGTGAAGTAAGAAAAATAGAAATGGCCATTAGATTTGTTCACATGAAGATCATTCATGATCTTGGAATCAGTAGTTTTAGTGGAATAATGGAGTATAGACCCAAACTGAAGTGCATTGTGATAATAAGGTGAAGAGAAGAAGAGTCCCAAGTCACTAGCTAACCATAGTTTGAAATAATAATTCCATACCCAAGAATTTAGAATTTTATGACCATTGGCCTTATGGTCTACTTTCTTCTTGGCAATCCATGATCTTTGGAATTCATAGAAAGTGAAACCTTGTAATTGGCCTTGATGCAAAAATCAGAGTAATCTTCCCATCCCTGAAAACCATGGATATTTTATTTTAAAGATTTTATTTATTTGTCAGAGAGAAACACAGCTAGAGAGGGAACACAAGCAGGGGGAGTGAGAGAGGGAGAAGCAGGCTTCCCGCCGAGCAGGGAGCCCGATGTGGGGCTCGTTCCCGGGTCTCTGGAATCATGACTTGAGCCGAAGGCAGTTGCTTAACCAACTGAGCCACCCAGGTGCCCCGAAAACCATGGATATTAAGAGCTGCTGTGGAGTCTGCAAATATGATTTCTCACCTAAAGTAATAGAGTGTTTTCCTTTCCTTTCTCCACCCATCCCTCCTTCAGATGAATTCTCCAACAGAGTACATGCATAGCTCATCTTCCTGACCAACACATACTGCCTTTTCTCCACACTGAACGTCTGTGGAAGCCCTGCAGGGAACAGGTTTCTCAAAGCCTTTTTCCCAGAAGCTTTGCTCACTTTGTGTCTCTGTGTCTCACTTTGGTAATTCTCGCAGTATTTCTAAGGTTTTTATGATCGTTTTATTGCCTATGGTGATCTGTGATCAATAATTACAACTCACTAAAAACTCGGATTATTGTTAGCACTTTTTAGTAATAAAGTATTTTTCAATTAAGGTATATACATTGTTTTTTAGACATAATATTACTGCAAACTTAATACTGACTTGCTTTTCTCATTATATTCAGTTTATTGCTGGGATCTGAAACGCAACCCCCAATATCTCCAAGGTGTGTCTTTAATGATCTTTAGAAACAAAAATCAGTCCACTTAGAAACAAAATTCACTCTGCATTAGTCCGGAAAAGATGGAACTTTAAGTTCCGAGGAAATATAGAAAAGAAAGGATAGTACTCCAGATAGAAAAGCTTGGATTTTAATAAGCTCCATTTATTAATGGAAACTTTTTTTTATGACTTGGAAATCAGAGGAACAAATATGTTAAAGGGATAAATGTATAATTGCTGGCAATCAGGGTCTCATATAAAGAAATTAAACGAAAGGAAATGATGGAGGGGATAGGGAAATTTCGGTTTGCTTTAACCCAATTTTCCATCTTAAAAATAGTTAGCCATTAAGAACAATGGAAGTGGTCTTCATGTTCCTTGAATCCTGAAATTTCAAAACCTGTGGGAGACCCAAGAGGCCACAAGGAATGTCTCTATTTCTGGTGTTAGTTGTTTCGTAGAATAAGAAGCTGCATTTCAACTGATAATTATAAGCTTATTTTATTAATTGTTCACTATAATTGTTGTTTGAAACTTCTCTGAGTTTCTTGCTACAAAAGCACACAACACATAGCATTTTGGCTTAAGCTAGGAGTGATGGTTCTTAAATAGTTTTTTATTATAAATTTTTAGATATTTTGGAAGTACTTGGATGCATACTTTTCCTTAAAATTCCCAATGCTATAACCCAATAGTTGGCTGATGAACATTTTGTGAAATAATTTGGTTCCATCTTCATCCTTTCTCACCATCTATCTGGTCTGACAATGGAGCAGACTTGTATTTTAATGGAAGAGTTAATGGTAAAGTAGTGCCCATTGGTTTCTTCAAGTGTCAGATAGCCTTAGAAATTTGTGGAACTTTGTTATGTCTTGGGGTTAAACATCGCTCTTCATGGAAAGTGCCAACAAAAAATCAAAGTCACTTTAAGAATGGAATAGGACCTGAATCATCAAAAGGAACTCGTTGGGTGTCCCTAGTTCTCCAGAAAAGAGATTGCCTTCCTTACCTTTTAATTATCTCAATTTTTCTTTCTTTTTTTTTTTATGGCTACAAGTCACTTGATTCATTAAAAATTCATGAATGCTTTTACATTTTCTGTAAATAGTAGTTTCAGAAAAGTACTTTCTGACAGAAGAGACATTACTCATTTTCTCAGGGGAAAAATAACTACTCATTAAACCATGACATCAAATCTAGGCAATCAATGGGATTATTAAAAGCCATATGATGCTTCTTGATGACTCTTATTTCTATTATTACTGCAATTATTTTTTACTCACAAATGAACGGTAATAGCAAAATATGTTTGGAATCCTCCATGACAAAAATAAAATCTTGGTAACAATAGTTTTAATGGTATGAGCGGTATACTAGAGCTTAATCTCATGAGTAACCAGACAGGACATACTAACTGATTTATGTTAACCTGAAAAATAAAACAACCAGTTATTTTACCAGCAAAATAGATTTATTCTGGAAGAGCAGAATTGGACTTTGGGACATGCAAATTATGGTAAAACCATAGGCAAGTCTAACAAAGGAGAGATACATTATTTTATAGCGAAGGAGGAAGTTGGGAGGGGTTATTTTGAACAAAAGCCCTTTGGAGAAAAGGAAGAGTTCAGGGTGACGAAGTTTTCTCATTGCCTGAATTGCTGGGGTGGCCAGTTTCTTGTAGGAAATAAGAGATACATCTTTTCCTGATGGGGCCTGTAATTGACACTTCTTTTCTGAAGAGGATTCTTCTCTTGGGTTCTGTAATTGATAATTTTTCATTTTTTTTGATGCCAAGTGGTGGGGTCCCCCATCTAACCTTCACACTTCACTTTGGTGAGGTTTCCATTTATTAATTTTTCATACCCAGTGACTCCTGGCAGATGAGGACCATGTTCCCAAAAGTTGTCTTATTCAGATGCCAAAAAAGAGGCTTTCGTTATCTTTCTGAATTTGGATTATGAGGATGGTTCTAGTAAAATGTGGGAAAATGTCCTTTTAGTAAATGTTTTGGCCTAGAGACATAAATGATCCAAAAGAAAGATAGCTTTTATTTTTTTAAAGATTTTATTTATTTTTTGACAGAAAGAAACACAGCTAGAGAGGGAACACAAGCAGGGGGAGTGTGAGAGGGAGAAGCAGGCTTCCCATTGAACAGGGAGCCTGATGTGGGCCTTAGATCCCTGGTCTCCGGGATCATGACCTGAGCCAAAGGCAGTCACTTACCCAACTGAGCCACCCAGGCGCCCCGAAAGATATAGATAGCTTTTTAAGACCACTATCGTGCAAGTCTAAAAACATTTTTGTTTGTATCATTTCATATTTGTCTTATGAAAGGATTATCTCCATTTCCTTCTGATAGGAGTATTTGCCTTCTTTTTACACTTCAGTGTGTGCTTGGAGTTTCTTATGTATCTGGTGGTAGGAAAAGAAAGAAAATGAAAGGTTACACATACACAATGTATAAGAACAGTATTTTCACTGTTCTGGTGAAATACTTGTGAGAATCATGCTATCAGTTCATGTATCTGGTAGGAAATTAGATAGCTAATTGTCCTGAAACCCTCCTTGACTCCTCATGCCTAGGCTCCACCGAACTACCAGTGGGCTTGTTGGGGTACAGCTTACCTCCTCCCATCCACCCTATGTGTTCAGTGGATATAATTAGAAATATTCCTTTTCCTCCCTGCTCTAATTCCTGCCAGGATGAGTGCAACTCTGTCCTGAAAGGCTGCCTTGCTCCAGCTGATCATTTCTCCCAGGAAATATTTTCTGTCTGCATACTTCCAGAAAGTGGTTCAGTCCAGAAAGTGACTTCCTAGAATCAGGATCCTCCGTATCATGAAACTAACTAGAAATTAACTAGAAGGAATGATATTAGCTAGATGGTGGGTATTGTGGGAATAATCACTGGTCCCAGGGCTAGGATGCAGCTACAGAAGCTTAATCCTCAACACTACCCTCCGTATGTGGAAGGACACATAGTTTCCCCCCAGGTTGAAAGACTGTTGCTACTGGCCCCACCCTCAGACTCCTGCACTTGTCACGGCAAGCCCTACGTGACACCCGACTTGCCTGCTTGCGTGATTTCCAGCTGCAGTGTTGTATGGAATAAGCCATCACTATTATTCCATTCTGGTGCCTTCCTATTCCAAAGTTGCTTTCCTTTCCATGCCAACATACCACTGACCGCTTTTGTATAATTTATTACGGGAGTCCCTTCTGGTGCATATTACTTAGATGACTAACCGGTCACCACTTAAATATTTTCAGAAATCCAATTCTTTATTGAAATTGCATACTCGAATTCCTAGCAATCTACCGAATTGCATCGTGATGGTCAGGCAAAGGTGTGGCCTGGTCGTCCCTCGGGTCCTCAGAGACCACCGGAAATGGTGTGGGATAAAATGTTATTCCTGAGTCCTACTGTGCTGGTGGGCATGGTTGCTAAACGTAAGAACTAAACTCTTCTGTGTTGGCTCCTACCCTCCCGGCACCAGCTGAGCCAGCTGGAGACAGCAGAAACTGAGATTGCCCTACACTGAATATTGCTGTAGCACTCCCCCGAGGTTCCAGCATCCCGGCTGCAACTGAAATCATCACTATTTTGGAGTCTGATGTGAGATGCGACATGTGTCCCTTACAAGCTTTTTCATGATACTGTGGCCTGTGGGAATGACTTTGAATCTTGACATCATTATTATTTTTGACTTCATTAAATCCCAGAGGAAGGTAGAGTATCATGATTGATGACATAGCCTCCGGAGCCAAAGACCCTGAGCTCATAGCCCAGATCTATACTTATTAGCTTTGTGGCTTTGGGCAAGTTACTTAACCTCTCTGTGCCTTAGTTTGCTCTTCAGTTATTATTGCAGTATGGTTTTGTGATTATGTAGTAATACAAAAAAAGTGCAAAGAACTTAGGTAACTGCTAGACACACAGAAGAATTCTTCATATTAATTAGCTAGATACCCCATAGTTTAACTCATTTCAAATTTAATAAATGTGTCTTTTCTGGCAGTTGTTGATTATTTTTGTCAAAGGATGACAAATCGGGGCACCTGGGTGGCTCAGTTGGTTAAGCGACTGCCTTTGGCTCAGGTCATGATCTCGGAGATCCGGGATCGAGCCCCACATCGGGCTCCCTGCTCGGCGGGAAGCCTGCTTCTCCCTCTCTCACTCTCCCTGCTTGTGTTCCCTCTCTAGCTGTGCTTCTCTCTGTCAAATAAATAAACTCTTAGAAAAAAAAGGTCGACAAATCTCCTACAGGACAGGATTTGCTTGTTCACTGTTAAATACAAATCAAAATGACAACGAGATACCACCTCACATGGGTCAGAATGGCTAAAATTAACAACTCAGGACATGACAGATGTTAGTGAGGGTGCAGAAAAAGGGGAACCTTCTTACGCTCTTGGTGGAAATGCGAGCTGGTGCAGCCACTCTGGAAAACAGCGCAGGTTCCCCGAGGAGTTGAAAGTAGAGCTACCCTACAACTCAGCAGTCGCACTACTGGGTATTTACCCTAAAGATATAGGTGTAGTGATCCAAAGGGGCATGTACACCCCAATGTTTATACCAGCAATGCCCACAGTAGCCAAACTATAGAAAAAGCCCAGATGTCCATCGACAGATAGAATGGATAAAGAGGATGTGGTGTGTGTATATATATACGTATATGATGGAATATTACTCAGTGATCAAAAAAATGAAATCTTGCCATTTACAAAGACATGGATGAAACATAACATGACAGTATTATGCTAAGCAAAGTAAGTCAGCCAGAGAAAGAAAAATCATCATATGATTTCACTTGTATCTGGAATTTAATAGAGGAGCAAAGGGGAAGGGAGGGGAAACATAAAACCAGAAGAAATCAGAGAGAGAGACAAATGGCAAGAGACTGTTAATCATAGGAAACAAACAGGGCTGCTGGAGGGGAAGCAAGCGGGTAGAGTGGGTGGGGTAACTGCGTGATGAGCCTTAAGGAGAGCATGCGGTGTAAGAGCACTGGGTGTTATATACAGCTGAGGAATCACAGAACTCTACCCCTGAAACTAATAATAAAAGCTATATGTTAATTGAACTTAAATAAAAAATGTAGACCCTTTACTTGGATATTTTTGATTGATACTCCTTAGATATTTCAGGAGTATCAATATCTAACAACATCATTCTGTATAAATGTCTCCATCTTATCAACTGTTAGGACATGAACCGACTACCAGATATTTTGTTGACCAAAATGACTGTGTATATTTCACCTGATCTACATTTTTATTTCATTAAAATGTAAATGAAATTTCTTCACATGGTTTATTTTTTAGGACTCGTGAACTTCTACTGCTGATCACACACTTTCTGTCTATAAACGTTTTGTTTCACAATGTGTTCTAGAGTTTTTCAAAAAAGAAGCATTCTGATTCTAATATACATTTATTTGAAATTATCCAATGTCTCTTTGAAGTCAGGAAAAATTTTATTTATGTCTTCTTCATGATTCTAAAGATTTCTGATAGTTGCCTTGAGATCATTTGTATGTTATAGAATATCTTGTTCCAGATATCCTAGAAACCACTTAAGCAAAAAATCATTTAATTTCCGTTTTCTGAATTGAATACAGGCTCCAATGGGGGCAAAATTCCCTTCATTTGAGAACTACTATGTACATTATTCTTGTATGCATATAAAGAATTTCTGGAAGAATACGTAAGAAACCAAGTGACGGCGTCTCTGGATAAAGAATAATGAATAACTTTTATACCATCTGAAGATTTTACTCTATGTATATATAATTCTAATCCAATCCTAACCATATGTGCAGTATACATTCTCAGGCCATTCTAGTCTGTAAGTACTCTTTAAATACCTTTCCCAGCATTGCAAATTTTTCTGTTTGTCCTTGGATTAAATCTCACTTCTCCTTCTTTTTAATAATTCCCTTTTCTTTTTAATCTTGCAAGAGAAGACTCAAGGCTGCCACATTGATTTCTTTCGTTTCCATGCCAGCCACCATTATCGGGATAGTTACTGCCTGATAAGGGTTTCTTTCTTTTGTCTGGGACTCTCTCTCTCTCTCTCTCTCTCTCTCTCTCTCTCTCTCTCTCTCTCTCTCTCTCTGTGTATGTGTCTCCCCAGTGATTACCTATTACTAGATCCTAAATCTAGGATTATACCCATCCATCCACAAAACTTTTCAAATGGACTTTTCTAAAGTTTGCATGACTTATTCAGCTCTGCATGGCTTCTTGGAGCTCTGGACCTGGGATGGTTTAACCAAAAGGCCATTTAACCAGCACAGCTGAGCTTCCGGCTGGCGACAGTCAGAAAATAGTAGTTTCTTCTTAGAACGGAGGCTGGCAGCTGGGGAATTCCCAGAGTAGCAATCCTCCTTTCTAAAAATGGTTCTGATATTCCGTTTAAAACATGCAGTATATTTTTATTTAGAAAATATTTATTTAGCTGTCAGAAACACTTCAGCTAATCACTACTCTTTAAAAAGGCCTGAATCTGGTTCTACCTTCAGCCATCATCAGAACTCTGGTTTTTCACAAGCAGAGTATAATGAACTAGAGTTGAAGAACCCTTTAGAGTTTCCCCACGTGGAATTTTCTTGTCACCTACTGTATACACAACACAAAGATCTAAATCCTTTGCATCTTCTAAGATCCTAGTCCTGCCTTGTCTGCGCCCCCTTATCTTGCATGGTAAACAGAAACACGCCTTCAATAAGGGGAAGTAGAGAAGATCAAGGCGAGTCAGTGACTCAGTTTAATCTCCTTATGTACCCAGACTGTGAGATTTCAGCACTACAGAGTCAGACATCTCTTAATGGAGGAAATTAGAAAGCCTTGATAAGATAAGTAGGGGGAGGTGGTAACTGATTAGCTGTAAGGGCTTTAGGAACAGACTGACCATGAGAAAAATCAATGGACTTTTTTTTTTTTTTTTTTTTCTGTTTCTAAAGCAAGTGGCAGCCTAGAGGGTTCAGAAGCAAAGCTAAATCAATAGTCTAGGAAGAGAAATCTAGGTTAAGGGGATCCATAATTGACAAAGGGGGGTCAAACTCTGACCTAGCCAATCTTTCTTTCTGCTCCCCTCTGCTTTCTTAACATCCTCTCCCAGATGTTGACTTCCTTTTAGAAGTTATGTCTTCCAGAATATCTGTGTTGAAGGATTCTGCCTGGAATTAGTATACATATACACACATACGGTAATATACGGAAACATACATTCCTCGTTAATGTTCTTACATGCGCACACACAACATACACACGTGTTTTCTCATCGCTTTGGCTTTTGTGTACTTTGTGTCTGGGAATTCATTTTGCTTGATGGTTTTCAAGGGTTACTCATTCACACATGTGTTCCAAGCCCTGAATCCTCTTTCTTTCCTGCTCGCCACTCAGCGTTCCTTCACTGGTTGTCTTTGCTCTCCCCTATGAGCCCGTGTTCTGCCGCCGTGTGTGGCCTCCCGCACTTACTTACGATGCCGCGGCCACAGCAGGATCCTGCAAAAGTGACATAATGCTTACAACACTTATCACCTACTGAAATTTCTGAACAACGTTGGGCAAATAATAATAAAGAGGAAAATCCTAGCAATGTGTGGTGAGTTAATCCTGTGGGACCGATCACTCAATGTCCCCCTCTGCATGAACTTCTTCAGTATCGCCCCCCAAACTCATCACCTACCTCACACAGGAAGATTTCTGCCAACCAGATCGGAGTAAGAAGGGCGATTTACTCATGTTTTGATGTGATAGTGTGGACATCGAACATAAATTTGGTTTTCATGGAAATGAAGAGCCTTAAGGATTTAGGTCTGCGAAGGATGTCATTTATAGCTCCTCTAATCTAAACCCTTTCGTTTAAGGTCAATTGGATTATCACTTTGCATGTGGGCACGAATTTGCTGAATAATGTTGCCATTATTATTTTGTAATTCCCAGGGGGGAAAAAAGTGAATCTGTCCGTCTCAGCAGAGAAATTTCATATTATTTACATGTGTCAATTGCTGAAGATTTGTTAACATATCGTAGGCCAGCCTGGGTAATAAAGCTTTTGAAGAAAGAGCTCTTTGACATTTGCAAAAGTTGTTTTCTGCAAGACTCCATTATGCTTAGGCTGAGCTGATTTTAAACTGGCTGATATGAAAAGATGATGTCTAGATTCCTTCTCGAGTTAGCACTTCTCAAAGTAAGACGAGCCTGTCACAATGCTCAGAAAATATATTTTTTTTTTCTTCTTTTACTAAGTAAGTTGACTGAAGCTGTTGGTAATGAAATGAGTAATCCAAATAGTTTATCTAGTTTATTTTGCCTGTATTGGCGACTTTGAAGTATTATATAACTTTTTGGTAATCTGGAAAAGTGACACAAAGGGGAATGTTGGCTAGCCAATGTTAATATTTGTTCAAAACAGTGAGTCATATAAACTGGGATTTCCTCTTTGGGCTGCTTATTACTGGCAGATTGTCTAGAATCTCAGTATAATTTGATGTAATAGTCTCTGTTTAGAATGAGGAGGAATGCTTTGTGCAGGTTAAGGGGAGACATCTCTTTGTGGTGATATTCCTGTTGGAGAGTGAGTTGACTTTGGTTGCATTTGGAGGACTCAGTAATCTCATCATGGTGATCTGGTAAGGCTGCTGGTTTTGCTTTTCCTTCCCTCTCTGTGACATGTGTCCACATAATGGATGGACTACAGTTCTTCTAAGAAACAGTTACTTGTCTGACTTTCCCATACACTGACCATCTAAAGCAGAAGGAAGTTCAGAAAGGGGAACTTCAATTAGAAAAGGCTTAGGTGCTCACAGATTTGAACCTAGAATAATGTACCATGTAAGAAAACAAAAATTCATTATTTTCTTTCTTATAGGCAAAATATGTATTCTGTGTCTTTGGGCTTAATCTTTCATGATTTCAAGGGTTTCTTTGGGTTCTGGAGATTATAAGGTGCCATATTATAATGCCACCAGCTTATAAGACAGTATTTATAAGGCAGATCACAGAGATCAGCTTGGTCACTTTTGTCCTCTCTGGACAACCCCCCTCCCAATGTCCCTAGGCAGCAAGAGTGTAGTGGATGGAAGTACCAGCTACAGAGTTAGGCTGTCTTCAAGTCCAGGCTTTGCAACTTAATATTGAATCCACTTGGGTACCTCTCCTCAAATGCAGATCAAGGATAAAAAAAAGAAACCTGTCTCATATGAGAATTGAATGTGACATAATCGCAAAGGCACCTGAGTAACGGACCTGACACAGAGAAAATAAATCACACACCTTTATAATTACCGTTGTGCAGTTAGAAGCCCATGTGCCCCTATGGAAAGCAGCATGGCAGAATTACCATGTGATCTAGCAGTTCCTAGATAAATGCCAAATAGAATCGATAACAGAGACTCAAGCACATATTTGTACACCCATGTTTGTAGCAGCATTGATCCCAAGAGCCAAAAAGTGGAAATGACCCAAATGTCCAACAGTGGATGGATAGATAAACAAAACGTGGCCTTTACGTACAGGGTAATATTATGCAGCCTTATAGAAGGATGAAATTCTGCCATATGCTACGGCATGAATGAACCTTGAAGACATTATGCTAAGTGAAATAAACCAGGCATAAAAGGACAAATATTATGCGGTTCCACTTACATGGGGTACCCAGAGTAGTCAAATTCACAGAAACAGAAAGAAGAATGAACGGTGGTTAGCTGGAACCGGGGGGAAGGAGAATGAGGAGTTCACATTTCGTTTTCATGTGTACAGAGTTTCTGTTGGGGAAGATGAAGAGTTCCACAGACGGGTGATGGTATTGGTGGCATGACAATGTGAATGTATCAAATGCCACCGGATCCCCCACTTAAAACTGGCTAAACAGTACATTGTATGCTAGATATATTTTATTACTACGAAAATACATTTTTCTGAATAATCAAAGTGTCAGTATTTTGTAACTGAAAAAGTTTGTTCTGAATGAAGTGAGGTCCTTTTCTATCTCATACTTTTCATCCTGATTACGGTGATGGAATTATTGATTATTAATTCCTTTTGGCTTCTTCCTCGGAGAACTGTAGAAATGTCATGTTGATGGAGGGAGTGGGAAGGGATGGTGTATGAGGACAGCTGAGGAGGGGTCATGTGCTCTTTAACAGTGGAAGGGTCATCACTAGATAAGGTAATTTAGGAAGATATCTTCGAAAAAGTGTTATTTTAGCAGAACCAAGAGAAATGAAGGTTTTTATTTGCAAATATCTAAAGGAAGAAGGTTCCAGAGTCAAGAAACAACCAAGGGAAAGCCGTTGAGGAAAGAATAAGCTTGATAGGTTTGAAGAATGGGAAGAAGGCAGGTGTATTTGGAGCAGTCAGCAAGAGGAAAATGGATGGGGTAGAACGGGTGGTGCTCAACAGGGGCCACACTGCGTGGAAGCTATGCAGGCTACAAGATAGATCGTGCTTGGATCCTACTCTAAAGGCAGTAGAATAAATTTAGATCTTATTCTAAATATGGTGGAGGGCATTAGAAGGAATTACAGAGGTGAGAGAAAGGATCTGATTTATACAGATTGCATAATGGGATTTTTGAACAAATGTGACTGGTAACAAAGTCAAATGCCTTTATATATTGTTGCCACCATCTCTTAAAATGTATTCAGTAGGAATCACCTTGCCCTGGTCCTGGACGAAAACTCTGGCAGACCTGGAACATTTCTGCTCACTCTTTCGTAATACACAATTCTGTAATGACTTTAAATGGCAAACAGAGTTTCAGTTCAGGAGAATGTCCAGCCCTGTGTAACAATCCAAATCCTGAATTTGATTTAGTGCTCATTTCTCTCCTCTCTCCCAGTCAGCCTCGCAGGGTCTGGGAATCCTGCCTGCATTGGAAACAGGGTCTAAACCGACTTTATTCCTTGAACTCTGCAGCCCCCCATGTGGCTCTTGAGGGTGGGTGAGACTGGTCAGGTGGCTTTGCATTCCCTGGGCCTAAAACATGATTCAAACGGAAACTTCCTCTGATGAGATAATGTGGTGGGCCCATGTTTCCTGTATTTCCTTTGACTGGGGTATTTAAGTCTCTATTCCTATGGACCATGGAACATTCTTGCTAGTCTCCTGGACATCCAGAAGTACATATCCAGACCCTTCCTGGAAGCTCTCCAGGAGGCAAAGACATCCCTTTACCCAGCATCTTCCTAAGTTTTCTTTCTATCAGATTCTTTCTTGTTCAGAATGAGTGAGAGAGATTCTAGATCATTGGAAAAAGTTCTCGAGGCTTTCTTTTGGAAAACTGCCTGGGAGGATTTGCCTGGCACTTGCTTTAGTGATGTTGATGTTTCAGCAAGACTGGGGCAAGGAAATCACATGACTCCAGTCCCTGTGTGAAGGGTGCTCTGCACAAGAACGGGAGAGGAAGGAGTGAGAACAGATGGGCAACAGCAGCAGTCCAGGTGAGACACAATGGCTGCATGGAAGGAGGATGTTGAGCAAAAGGATTCTGGGTGTCTTGAAGATGGAGCTCCAAGAAACTCTGATCCATTTGGTTCTTGGGGGTAGTGAGAAATGAAGGCAGGCTTTGAACTTCAAGCTCAAGCCAGTGAGCAGAGAGAGGTACCATTCTCAGAAAAGCATGGGACTGCAGGATATGGCATCTAGGGTGTGGATGGGGTGTGTGGAAAGGAAGATTTATGATTGAATTATTCTGTTTGGTGTATTTTGAGTTTTAGAGTTGGATTTATGAGTCTGGAGTTCAAAGAGGGTTCAGGACTGGAACCATATATTTTTGAACTCATCAGCAGATAGAAAATTCTAAATCCATGGGATTGAATGAGGTTACTTAGGGAAAAAAGCATATGTAGTGATGCATAGATACTGTGTAGCTGAGCCCTTTCGATTCTAAAGTTTAGAGTTTGATAGGAGGTAGAGTAGCGAAGGACACAGAATGAGAAGGTATGTTCGGTGGAATGAATGGAGTTACAGGAAAGCATGGTGTGTGGAAGCTGTCCAGATGATTGGTTTTTTGGATTTGGCAAGAAGGAATTTTTGGTGATCTTGACAAGAGTAGTTTCATTGGAGTAGTAGAAGCAAAAAGATGTTGGGTGGCCTAAAGAAATAAGAAATTGAGAAAAAGGGAGGAAGGGAAAGAAGTTGCAGGGGTAGAGAAGGGAGAAGAGGAGAGGATAGGAGGAGGGACAGGAGAGATCACATGTGTAGATTGCAATTTTATACGTTTTAAAATCTATTTTTATAAGTACTTATGATAAAAATACTAAATAAGAAAAATAAAAAAGAAGTAACTCCATGATCTGGAGTCTTTCCTTCTGGGTGATAAAAATGGAGTTCCACTGATTGCATTATGAATACTTCTGGCATTCTTAGTGAAAACAAACAAAAATTATCAAGAAAGAACCTTGGCAAAATGATTTCACGTCTTTGCTAAATCAAGACTTGTTCTATTTGTGCTTTTTTGAAAAAAAATAGTAATCAGTACTGCTACACATCTATTAGAATAATGAAAATCCAAAACACAGCACCAGATGCTAATGAGGATTTGAAGAAATGAGAGCTCTCATTCACTGTTGGTGATGCAAAATGGTACAGGTCCTTGGGAAGAGTTTGGTAGTTTCTTACAAAACTAACCATACTCTTATCATATGAGCCAGCCATTGTACTCTGCTATTTCAACTCCCCATGAGTCGAAAGCATGTCCATACAAAAACCGGCACATGGATGTTTATAACAGCTTTCTTCATAATTTCCAAAACTGGGAAACAAGCTAAATGTCCTTCAGTAGATGAATGGATAAGTAAACTCTGAAACATCCAGACAATGAAATACTATTCAATGCTAAAAATAAATGAGCTATCAAGCCATGAAAAAACATGGTGGAAACATAAGTACATATCACTAAGTGAAAGAAGCCAGTCTGGGAAGACTACATACTCTATGATTCTAACTATATAGCCTTCTGGAGAAGGTGAAACTATGGAGAGTAAAAAGATTGATGGTTGACAGGGGTCATGGGGGAGGGAAGAATAAGCAGGGCACAGAGGATTTTTGGAGTAGTGAGGCTATTCTATACAATACTATGATGGTGGATGCATGTCATTATATATTTGTATAATTATGCATTTGTAAAACCCATAGAATGTACAAGACCAAGAGTGAACCCTAATGTAAACTGTGCAGTTTAGGTGACAATGATGTGTCAGTGTAGGCTCACTGGATTGTAACAAATGTACCCGTGCAGTACGGGATGTTTATAATGAAGGAGGCCATGTATCAGGGGCAGAGCAGGTATATGGAAACTCCGTACTTTCCTTTTAGTTTTGTTGTGGACCTAAAATGGCTTAAAAAAATAGAGTCTATTAAAAATAATTAGTACTATTTGAATAGTAAGTGGTTTTAGCAGATATTCAGATTTCTGAAATTTATTCCATTCATTTTGGTATTGCCAAATTTTATAGGTGAAAGGACTGTGCACTGTTCCAACAATTTCATTAAAATGATTCATTTCTTTTTATTTAAATTTAGTGATTTGAACATACATCAAACCCTAGTGCAGAAAACCCTTTCCTTTTTAACAAACTTTCTCAATCATGCAACACTGACACATAAACAGAATTGTCACAATTAATTACTTAGAGGTGGAGTATTTGCAGTCATTATAAATGATGATGTAGAATATTTTGAATAGGGAAAGTATCAATAAATGAAAACATACAGAAAATAAAGGAATGATTGTTACCATAAAGATGTACAAAAATGAACAACAGTTTGCAAAAAATAAATAAAAATCAATATTAGAGTGGTGAATTTTTTTCCCTTCTGTGTTCCAAAACAATTAACCTTGTTAAGTAGATTTTTTATAACAGATTTTTTTTTTCAGTGGAATGTTTTGTTTCACTTAGTTGATTTTGTTTTCATCGGAAAGTACTTTGAGGCACTTTCTGGTTAATAACGAGTCAATTGCGATGAAAAATTTGAAATATCTGTAAGTTTCATCAGTGTGATTGAACACCTACTGCTCACTTGGCTTCTTTGTTGTTCCTCATATCATCTACTCTAAGATAACTGTTTACTAATTGATCCTGTTTATTTCTACACAACACAAAAGCCGTGATATAAATTTTGGGCTCAGGGATTCAAAGACTGGCTTAAGCAATTCATCTGAGGACTTAGAGCCTGTTGCCTGGTGTATTTCTCTCTGGAAAGGAGTTTATATCCAAAGTGCTTTGGGGAAATCCATTGCTGATGGGGGAAAGAGAAGGATAGTGCAGATGAACTGTTAGGTCCTTACTGTGTCATTCAAACCCCTGTGCTTCTTGTCCTCGCCACTTCTCTCAGAACTCTGTGTTTTAGTGCCTTCATTTTTTTCCGCTCCCTCCTTACTGATATGCTTTGCTTTCCTCAGACCTGTCTCATTTCTAGTCCTCAAGGCCTAGATTCTGTCCCAGCTGCCTGAAAGACACCCCTCCAGCCATCTTGTTGACTGACTAACAGTCATCTTCAGGAAAAAAACAAGCTCTTAAATAAAGTTTTCCCAGACTCCATTGCAGTCCATTAATCGTCTGTCATTTTTAATTTCTGTTTTAAGACTCTGCTGACACTTTACCAAAGCTTCTCTTTTCCGAAAAGTTGTTTCCCAGCTAGATTTTTTGTGTGTGTGAATTGTCCGTGGCTGAATCTAATGAAAATAATTTATCTCTTTTGGAGTTCAGCTTATAAAAGTTCCTGGAATCCGACAGATTTTAGCTATTTCTTGAATAGTACAGATGTCTTGCTTAAAAAAAAAAAAAAAGAAATTACAACACCATATGTTCTCTGTTCCCATGAGTAGGTTTCGGGGAAGTTTTAATAGTCAAAGTAGGTTTTTTCTTTCTTTTTGAAACCTAGCATGTGGATTTAGTACTTATTAAAATGAGAGACCGAGTGTAGTGGTTTGATTTAGGATTAGAAACGGGAGCTGGACTAAAAGGTTAGTTCCATCGCGGTGCCAAGAACCTCTCGCACTCACTGCAGATTCGCGGGAGCATTGTTGCCCGGCTTGTACAGTTTGATCACTTCCGCACAGCTCACGTCATCGGCTCTCTTCAAGAAGGCCGTGTCCCAGGGCCATAAAGGGCCTATTTAAAAGACGGGGATGTTTACTATTTGAATCCTTCATTCTCTCTTTCCATGACACAAGTCCCTCTGCACCTCCCAACTGCAAGCCTTTCATTTTGAAAAGTTCACACTGTGTGACGGAGGACACCCGCCTCTTAAACACATAAACCCAGGAGCCACAGTCGTGTGTGAAGAGTGACCGTGCCTGGCCACTCCATGTAATTAAGACAACGCGTTCCCCCCTCCAGCCCGAAAAGGACCCAAATCAGTCTCTGTTAAGGAAAATATGGCACTCGTTCTTTTTGATGACATCAGCAATTATTTACCAGAGATAAAAACAGTTTTTCACAATTTACAAAATATATTCAGAGGGAATACAAAAAATAGTACTGACATCTGATCTTCTGGTACTGTTGGGCAAAACTACCTGAGGATACAATACCTGAAAGAGACACAGGTGAGGCCAGGGCTCTGCGGCCGGAACCAGGTCCGTGGGATGCTCAGAGTCCTTTCCTCCGTATGAATATGAAGGAAGGATAAAGATTCAAGAAAGAACTCAGCACCAGAGTCACATGGTACATCATTCCAAACCAGGGGATGGCAAACTCTGTGCTCCTAGGCCAAATCTGGCCCACCACCTATATTGATAAATAAAGTTTTATTAGAACATCGGCACACTATCTATGTATGAGTTATCTACGGCTGATTTTGCACAACGGTGGTGGAGGTGAGAAGTTGTGACAGGAACTTTATGACCCTCAAAGCTGAAGACATTTTTTACCTGGACCTTTACAGAAAAGGTTTACTGACCCTTATTCCTTTTTTTTTTTTTTAAAGATTTTATTTATTTGACAGAGAGAAACACAGCTAGAGAGGGAACACCAGCAGGGGGAGTGAGAGAGGGAGAAGCAGGCTTCCCGCCAAGCAGGGATGTCCACTGTGGGACCCATGTGGGACTCCATCCCCGGTCTCCGGGATGATGACCTGAGCCGAAGGCAGTCGCTTAACCAACTGAGCCACCCGGGCGCCCACTGACTCCTATTCTAAACCAAGAATGGCCAGTCTTTCAAACTGTGATCTTGGGTCATTGAATCCTAGTTCCCTTGTTACAGGGGTAGAAAAAAAAAATCGTAGATCATAAGAGATAAAGTGGGTTGAGGAAGCCTTTCAAAATGTTTTAAAGTAAGAAGCATAGGTATGGAGATAGTGATAATAACTCCAGGTGACTCAAAAAATTGTCCCACAACCATTCCTGGTATATAAAAGGATCAACAAAGAGGCTAGGTTAGGTGGTACCTAGGGTATGAATGGTGAGAAAATGAAGACAAGGTTAAAATAGGTCAGTGGGTCAAGATGGCTTCTGCCCCCTCATCGTTTTGACTCCTCTTTTAGTCTTGGGCTATGTCTGTTCACCAACCAATCAGGATTCATTTCCATTACCTTGTAACAAGTTGGGGCCAACATTCTTCAGTTCTTCTAGTTCCCTACCAGAGGTATCGCAGGCATTTTGACTTTTAGAACCTTACCACTTAGGGACAGATAGGATTTTACCTAATAGTCTAGGAGTTCTTTCTGGCTATGCATGCTCATATGCATGCATACATGTTCACATGCACATATGTCCACACAGGTGTCCACATACACGTGAGTCCACATGCACACACATCTTCATATGTGCATGCATTCAAACACATACACGTGTGCTCACATGCATGCATACATGTGTGCTCATGTGCACACAAGCATGTGCATATGCATGGACATTCACACACATATGTGTTCTTACGCACGCATGTTCACACACATACATGTATTTGTTGTGTGCATACAGATGTGTTCATATGCATAAACGATCACACACATGCATGTGTTCACACACATGCATGTGTTCATGCGCATGTACATTCACACACAGGTTCACACACAGGTTCACACACACATACATGTGTATTTGTATGCACGTGCGTTCACACACTCGTGTTCATATGCACACATCTTCATAAGCATATACGTCCCCTCACATGTATGCATGCATGTTATGATGCACATGTGGTTGTGCACATGCATACAAGCATGTTCATATGCATGCATGTATATATGTATCTTTCTAGCTACAAAGTATTTTTAAATAGTCTGTTTTTATTATATTAATAAATTTTCCATATCCAGCACCTTTTAAATAATTCCCCTATATAATTAGGGTTTCTTCACAAAATCTATATGGTTTCATAGGAAAATCTTGTAGATCCTAGAGACTCTCACTTTTTGCTTATAATCCAAAAGGAGACTTAACAATGTTTTTAGAGTTTGTAAGAGGGTGCCTCTTGTTGAAAATCTTGTTCAGTGTGAACAAAAAAAATGATAAAAGATAGTGAAAATGAGGCTGCCATGTATTGATTATAGGCAAATTATTCAGTCTTCATTAGTCTCAGTTTCCCGCATAAATGAAGTGGGCATCATTATAGTAGGTAACTCAGCATGGGCATAGCAAATAAGTGAATAATGCAAGTAATGTGCTTAAAACAGACTAAGCTAGATATTTTTATTGTAATTATTAGGTCATTTCACAACTCTCTAAAGTTCAGCCATATGACAAGAAAAGAACATCAGGATATTTGCCACGTAATTGTGCGTCAGTCTAAATGGAACATTTCCCACCAAAAGTGAAAATAGCCCAGTCTGGCATTTCTCTGGGTTGGGAAGGAAAAAAGCAATCATTTGTCAAAGACACTGTTTTATGAGGATTTAACTGGGCACAAACTGAATTTGTGGCTTGTTCAAGGGGAGAAATATTTGCAAAACATCTCAGAGATGGTAGTGAGCCATCCACATTGCCTTTGGTAGCAGTTTCAAATTGATAACATTATGCTGCCACATATTTCTGAGAAAATGGTAGTGTGGAAGGGACAATAAGCCCAGTTTTCCTAGTATATTCATTTCTTTTTCTGAAATGTTCAGAGCATGTTAACTTTTTCAGTGTCATGTAGGTAACTCTTTTTGGGGAGAGCGGCGGGGGAGAACTCTTTCTCTACAAAATTACATGGCACAAATCAGCAAAACACTGATTCTTTTTTTTTTTTTTCTGCTTCCAGATTGAAGCCTGAATGATCCTCTCAAATGCATCATTCCAACTTTATATCAAGTTTTGTGTTTTTTTTTTTATTGTTGTTGTTGTTGTTTTTAAGATTTTATTTATTTGTCAGAAAGACAGAGCGCACAAGCAGGGGGGAGCAGCAGGCAGAAACAGCCAGAGGGAGAAGCAGGCTCCCCACTGAGCAAGGAGCCTGACAAGGGAGTCCATCCCAGGACCCTGGGGTCATGACCTGAGCTAAAGGCAGCCACACAGGCGTCCCTCAAGTTTGGGTTTAAGTAAACAGCAACATATCGGTAAATTTCAGGAATGAAAATGAGCATATTCTTTCTTTGCTTTATTTCACTAATTATGTTGCTATGAGAAAAAAATATATATATATATTAAGATTTGTTGCTTCATTATTAGTGAAATGCATACCACTTGGGCCTAAATCGAACCAAGTTTTATAATCATCCTGGTCAAGTTCAAATGAAGGTTGCTCATGGGAATAACATTTAAGGTGGATCTTAATTTACTGGAACTGGTTTCTCCAGGCCTTTTGTTCTCATGATATTTAGTGTATGGTTAATTCACAGTGATTGGACAACAAAATATTTTGAAATAATCCATCACACTGTGTACCAGGATATAATTGAAATGCATAGGTCACTTCCTAGAAAAAAAACAAAAGATGTTTTGTACAGACCACATCTGAATACATGTCAATTTTGATATTCATCCAAGGAGATCCAGCAACTTTCCTAGCTTGAAGATTTTTTTAAAAAAGCATAAAATAAATCTTTAACATATAAATATATAAGTAGTGCTAGCTGTGATAGTTCTGCCTGACCTTAAAGGAGAAAACATCCTATATGCTTTGAGAGCATTCTCTAAGGGGGACCAGGAACTCATGTCAGTAATCATTGTAAAGTGAGATCGTGATATTCCCCTTCATGGGTCACTTGGAATTTCCCAGTTAACTTCCAAAGTCAGTGTATCACTGTTTTATGCTATTTGTTTTTTTGACGTTAAAATACTTTATCATCATTAAATGGAAATAGATTAGATTTATGTAGGATTTCTCCAAATTAAATTACAGGTTTTGATTTCTAGGTAATGGAAAGCAATGAAAAAACACTGGTTTGCCTGTTGGTACTAGAGATATAGATCTATATAAGTGTGGCAACAGTAGAACTTCACTGTCTGTCAAGACATTTTTCTTTTCCTTTGTTAGTATTCCTTCCTTTGAAAGATTTGAAGACTCTTGGATTTTTGTTTTAATTAAAAATTATCTATTTGGAAAGTAGTTGGAACTTTCTTAAAAAGTTAAACATAAATTCATAAATGTATCGTATGATCAAGCAGATTCACTATTAGGTATATTCTGAAGTGAAATGAAAACATATGTCTACACAAGAACTTATACAAAAGTTGATAGCATTATTCAGAATAGCCTCAAACTAGAAACAGTCCAGATGTCTACCAGTTACAGTCATATCCGTAGGATGGAATACAATTTAATAATAAAAGGTATAAGCTCCTGATACATGTCAACAACATGGATGAACCTCATAGTCATTATGCTATGTTCCTCTATGATCAGCAACAAAATAGGATGCAAGGTGCCTACTCTTGTCACCTCTATTAACATAGCATTGAAAACCTTAGCTGGGGCAGTTGAGCAAGAAAAAAAAAAAAACAAAAACAAATCAAAAGAGAAGTAAAATTGTCTGTTTGCAAATGGTATATTAGATACAGAGAACTCTAAAGATCATAAAGATCACACCAAAAAAAAAAAACTTTCAGTTATGTTTCTATACACTAACAATGAACTCTAATAAAAAAATTTTAAGGAGGGGCGCCTGGGTGGCTCAGTTGGTTAAGCGACTGCCTTTGGCTCAGGTCATGATCCCAGAGACCCAGGATCGAGCCCCACATGGGGCTCTCTGCTCGGCCAGAGGCCTGCTTCTCCCTCTCTCACTCCCCCTGCTTGTGTTCCCTCTCTGGATGTGTTTCTCTCTGTCAAATAAATAAATAAAATCTTTAAAAAAATTTTTAAAGAAACAATCCCACTTACAATAGCATCAAAAAGAATAATTAGAAATACATTTAACCTAGGAGATGAAAGATCTATACACTGAAAATTTTAACACATTGATAAAAGAAGTTGAAGAAGACACAAATATGTAGAAAAATATCTCATGTTAATGGATTGGAAAAATTAGTATGTTAAAATGTGCATTCTGTTCAAAATGACCTACAGATTCAATGCAGTCCCTGTCAAAATTCTGATGGCACTATTCACAGAAGTAGGAAAAAGATCCCAAAATTTGTATGGAACCGTGAAGGACCCCAAAGGACTAAAGCAGTCTTGAGTAAGAAAAGCAAAGCTGGAGTCATCACAGTTTCTGATTTCAAACTATATTACAGAGCTCTGGTAAAATAGATGAGTATTGACATGCAAACAGAATAGATAGGAAGATCATTGATACAGAATAGTGAGCCCAGAAATAAATCCACACATACGTGGTCAACTAATTTTTGACAAAAGTCAAGAATACATAATGGGAATGGATAGTCTCTGCAATAAATGGTCTTGGTAAAACTGGATATCCACATGCAAAAGCATGAGATTGGACCCCTATATTATACAACTTACAAAAAACCAGCTCAGAATAGATTGAAGACTTAAATTTAATACCTGAAACTATGAAATCCCTATAAGAAAACATGGAGGCTAAGCTCCTTCGGTCTTGGCAGTGAGTTTTTGGATTTGTCAGCAGAAACAAAGGCAACAAAAATAACCAAATAGGACTATATCAAGCTAAATGTTTCTGCACAGCAAATGAAACATCAGCAAAATGACAAATGAAATAGTCATCTATGGAGTGAGAAAAAATATTTGAAAACCATATATCCAATAAGAAGTTAATGTACAAAATGTATAAGGTACATGTAGAACTCAATAACAACAACAAAACAAATAACCTGATTTAAAAATGGAATAGAACCCGAATAGAAATTTTTCCAAAAAAATACAAACAAATTGCCAGCAGGTATATTAAAAGAGGTTTATATTACTAACCATCAGGGAAATGCAAATCAAAACCATAATGAGATATCACCTCATACTTTTTGGGAAGTCTATTATCAAAAAGACAGACGTTGGTGAGGATGTAGAGAAAAGGAAATATGACTTCTGCCCTCAAAGAGCACCTTATTTGGAAAAATAGGAAACCATTAAGAAGTACTACAAGGATTTTTGTAACTCCGAAAGAAATATAGACAAGTCTCTTGAGAGTCCAGAGGATGAACATCATTAAAAATGGCAAGAATAATTCATAAAGAAGCAAGATTTGTTTAAAAAAAAAAAAGATACACTGTTGGTGGCTCAGAAATATAAGAGAAGGGCCATTCCATGGAGAGAGAGAACCAAGTCAAAGCCAAGTCAAAGCCAAATCAGAGGTGGGAGTAAAGTATGTGTTGGCACAAGTGAAACCCAGTTCCCAATGAAGGAGGGGAAAATTAACAGAGCTCCTTCAAGTTTCATGGGAAACAGGAAGTCAAGTAAGATTCAAGAGTCATAAGACAAATGAGATTTATTAGATAGAGTATGTGGTGGCGACCACAGTCAATTTGTGGATGGGAGACTGGAAAAAGAAAGATCAAGAAGGAATGTATTGCAAAAAAAACTGTTTTTGACTCAATGGAAATAAAAAGAAAGAGCAGTCATGAACATTTTTCAAATAAAACATGTACTAAATAGCCATTATTTAACATCAATTTATGATTGATGGTTTTTTTCCTTCATTTTGTGAGATAGGAACCTGAGAGATGAGAAAACGAAATCTTAGGAAGCTGTGTGTTTGCTGAACATGGCACATTGATGAGAAGAAAAGGTAAAAGAGAAAAAAACAGTGATGTAAATATTATGAAAATGGCAACTGACTTCGATCTTATTATCCAAGGTTAGTAGAGAGTAGTGGAGATTGTGGGAAATACTCCATCTTAAAGGAAAGTCACCAGCATGCTTCAAAAGGAGAAGATTTGAACTTTCAGTTACCAGAACCAAAATATAGGAGCCAATCTTGATTCTTCTTTTTTTCTCTTACCGTACAGCTGAATCTTGACATATTATCTTCGGACTCTATCCAGAATTTGATCACCTCTTCACAATGCCTGCTTTGCCCCTAAGCCACCATTGTCCCTCTCACTTCAAATATGTCCTCCCAGATGTTCTCTTAAAGCTTGCTCTTGATTATCTAGGCTTCTCAGACTTTTTTTGCATTTTTTCAAAAGACAATGCCAGGCATTGTCTTTTGGGAGAAAACATTTCATTATATGAATTTGAAAAAGAACTTATAACCAGAATTTTTAAAATTCCTATAATACTTCCATAATAATAAAAGATAAACAATTCAGTTAAAAATACGGCCCAAACATTTGAATGGATGCTTCAACACTGAAGATACCTGAAGGCCAAAAGCATACCAGAAGGCTCATTAGGGAAATGCAAATTAAAACCACACTGAGATACGGCCACACAACCATCAGAATGACAACTCATAGCTTGGGAAAAACGTTTGCAATTCATGTGTATCATCTGCTTCTGTGTAATAAATTATGAAAAGTCCAGCAGCTTAAAATAATCTCATTAAGTTCTATGTGTTAGGAGTCTGGGCATTATTTAGCTGGGTCTTCTATTTTAGTATCTCTCACAGTGCAACAATCAAGATTTCAGCCAGAGCTGGAATATCATCCAAGGGTTGGATGTGAAAGGGATCTTCTTCCATACCCAAATGGTGTTTGCAGAATTGATTCTTCCAGGGACTTTGGGTTAAGTGCCCTGACCTTTCTTCATTCCATGAGTGGGGACCTCTTTAACATGACAACTTTCTTCATCAAGTTATGCAAGCCAACAAGGCAATATAGAATCTACGAGCAAGATGTAAAATACAATTTTATGTAGCCTAGACTCAGTAGGGACGTATCATTTTTTCCTCCTTGTGGCCTAACAAGCCAGAAGTCCCACCTACCAGCACCCAAAAGAAGGGGATTATACAAAGGTATGAATACAAAGAAGTGGGGATCATAGCTAGCTGTCCTAGGAGCTACCTATCATGCATGCATCTGACAAAGGCTACGTAGAATAATAGTGAACTTCTATAACTCAATAATAAATGTATATATATATATATATATATATATATATATATATATATATATATATATGACTCAGTTGAAATATGGGGAAAAAACTTTTAAGTACACACTTCTAAAAAGAAGATAGATATCTGATAGCCAAAATGCATGTGAAAAGTGCTCTACCTCATTAGTCATCTGAAAATTCAAATGAGAACCACAAAGAGATTCTATGACACACCCACCAGAATGGCTAAATTTAAGCAGCTGACAAAACCAACCATTGTCAAGGAAGTAGAGTGACCTGAATTCTCATTGTTGTTCGTGGGAGTGTAAAATGGTTCAACCACATTGGAAAACACATTGGTAATATCTAATAAAATTAAAGACACACCACCTACCCATGACACAACAGTTTCACACCTAGACATTTTCCCTTCCAGAATGTGTTCATGTGTGTACACACACACACACACACACACACAGTACTTTATTCACGATAGCTCCAAACTAGAAAATACCAAAAGCTCATCAGTGGAAGCATACAATAAGAAAGAGTATATTTATAGGAATCGGTACATGGCAGTATTTTTTTTTTAAGATTTTATTTATTTATTTGACAGAGAGAAACACAGCCAGAGAGGGAACACAAGCAAGGGGAGTGAGAGAGGGAGAAGCAGGCTTCCCGCTGAGCAGGAAGCCCGATGCGGGGCTCCATCCCCGCTCTCCAGGATCATGACCTGAGCTGAAGGCAGTTGCTTAACCAACTGAGCCACCCAGGCACCCCAGTACATGGCAGTATTTTAAAAGGATAAATTACTGACACACAACAACATGAATGAATCTTGAAACATTGTCTGATCCAAAGAAGCCATAAATAAATACACATTCATCTGGAACTGTCCGATTTTTATGAAATCAAAAAAAGAGGCTTAATTAGTATATAACAGTCGGGGTCAGCAGAATTGTCATTTCTGGGAGGGGACTGAGAGAGCTGTTGTTGATTCCGAAGGAGCATGCGGAAATGTTCCGGGTATGATGGACCCATTTTATATATTACCCGGGTGGCGGTGTATAGATGTGTGCATATGTGAGTGCTCACTTAAAATGTGTGCTTCTTCCTGTATGCTCATTCTAGCCTGATAAATTAGAGTGAGAGAAACACAAAAACACCTGGCTGTACCTTGGAGTCACTTACGGATCTTGTGAGAAATCGCGGTTCTTTTTCCGTAGGCCTGATCTAGCTCCAGGTTCTGCATTCCCAGCCAGGGCCAGGGCCCGCCGCTGTGGGGGCAGCTGCACGGGTTTCCTTTGCATCTCCCTCTTCTTTCCTGTGTCCCGATTCTTTGAGTCTAGAGACTCACTAGTACCATCTCCTATGGAATGAGTCTCTTCTCTTCTGCTGGGTGTTTGCCTCTGTTGGGTGGTTTGAGTCCGAATTCATCAGGCCAAGAACCCAGTGTTTTTGAGCAGCTGAGAGATGAACCCCCCTAGTCCAGAGGATATGGAGGGCATTGGAATTAAAGCTGGGCTTAGCGAAAGCCCTGGGGTAGATCCTTGACTCACTCCATAGGGCTGAAGGCACCGAACAGAAGTGCAACAGACTTAACCGAAGCTGGGTGTAGTGAGCGAGGAAATCATAATCCGTGTCTCCTACAGCTTCGTGTCATGAACCTGGGCCTGACCTTTTCCAGACAGTCACCCCTGTATATTTTTTAAACCTGGGGATCTATTTCAGGGCCCACAGAAGGTCAATGTGGGTGCCGATAGCATTTACAGTCTCTACTGTGGGCTCTGAAGACTAAATCAGAAACCTGATCAATGAGGGTTAAGTAATTAGTCTGGCCACATTAAAGATTGAAAACGTGACTAGTTCGTGCTTGGAAAGTCTATTACTCTGATCCTTCTTTGAACAGCAGAATTCTGATCTTTGATGGTTTATTTTCTTAATGTTTCTGTCTTCTTATATGAATAAGCCGTTTATCGCGATATCTGAAGATTCCCCTAGGTGATGTTATTCTTCCTTAGTATAAACTAACGAAATGTGTTCACTTAACAAAATAATCTGTTGTGCTTGAATTTGAACAAAATCTATTTACTAGGGAAATTAGGCGATGATGAAATTTGAACAGAAGGTGCTACTAGACAATTTAACATTACTCATTAAAGCAGTTTGCTGTGGTAAAATGTATGAAGATGTTGGGGCGCCTGGGTGGCTCAGTTGGTTAAGCGACTGCCTTCCGCTCAGGTCATGATCCTGGAGACCCGGGATCGAGCCCCACATCGGGCTGTCTGCTCGGCGGGGGGCCGGCTTCTCCCTCTCTCACTCCCCCTACTTGTGTTCCCTCTCTGGCTGTGTTTCTCTCTGTCAAATAAATAAATAAAATCTTTAAAAAAAAAAAAATGTATGAAGATGTGGATCAGACCTGCCAGGTATAAAATTTGGGCGAATTCCCTGTCCGTAAAATGGAGCTAGTACCTGTCTCACAGCATTTTTAAGTGAGGCAGTATCTGTAAAGCATGAATTGTAGTGCATGGCCTAATGTAGACATTTAATACGTTTTAATTCCCTTCTCCCCACCCACTCCCTGATCTAGGACACTAATCTCTAAGCATCTCTATTCCCCACTATAAGCTCCCTATGAAAAGTACCACACAGAGCATTTAATCAATGTGGAATTCTATGAGAAACTAGGTATCAATAAATATTATATAATATTTGCAAGCTGTCTTTTCCTCCTGGTACTCCCAGAAGTTGCTTTAAGCAAAAAGCACTCGGTGCAACCTGAAAGAACACATAAGAGTCTGTTATCTTCGTTGTCTATTTATCTTCCTTCCTTTCCTTCTTTCTTTCTTTCTTTCTTTCTTTCTTTCTTTCTTTCTTTCTTTCTTTCTTTCTTTCCTTCCTTCCTTCCTTCTTTCTTTCTTTCTTTTTTTTTTTTAGATTTTATTTATTTGACAGAGAGAAACACAGCCAGAGAGGGAACACAAGCAGGGGGAGTGAGAGAGGGAGAAGCAGGCTTCCCGCTGAGCAGGGATCCCGATGTGGGACTTGATCCCAGGTCTCCGGGATCATGACCTGAGCCAAAGGCAGTCGCTTAACCAACTGAGCCACCCAGGCGCCCCTCTTCATTACTTTCAACAACAATTATTGCAAATAAGCTAAATTTTCTTTTAGAAGACCAAACAAACCACATTTAAATAGTGAGGATTTGTCTACTCTTGGGGGGAATTTGTTTAAAAAGAAATGATTAAATTGCCCTTTTCTGGTTGTATTTGCTTCTGCCCACCACCTTGCCCTGCGCTGTCGCCATGCTGTGGGGCACTGGGAACGTCAACACCTGCCTGGAGGGAGGATGGGCGGAAACCACCCTCAATATATGTGGGAACTAAAAGTAAAAACAAAAACCCCAGGATGAAACTGCAAGTAGGCACTCAGCCTTTCTAAGAGATTTCCACAGCATGAGGAGAGAAGAGACAGTGGCGAGAGCCCCCACTGGTGGATAGTGATGGACCAAGGGAGCCGTGGGGATTAGTGTCTTCACATGGAGAGGGAGTCAGATGAACTGAAGCTAAATTTAGGGACGAGGATGTCTGAGCGTGGAATCGCTCCTTGGCCAGATGTGTTAGTACTTTGTTCAAAACATTATTTTTTTCTTGACTACAAATACATTAAAGGTTTTGTTGCAAAACTTAAAACATTGCCATTGTTACATAATTTTTGCATACTTTTTGATGTTATATTTTGTATTAGTCAGGGTCCTGGCAAGAAACGGAAGACACACTCAAGTTAGGGAAAAAAATGGGGGTTACCTACAAAGGAACTCATTACAGTTGACCCCGCACAGGCAAAAATCTGTGTATAACTTTTGCCTCCCCAAAATCTTAACTGCTAAGAGCCTAGTGTTGGCTAGAAGCCTTACTGATAACATAAACAGTCAATTAAAACACATTTTGTATGTTACATGTCTTATATACTGTCTTATTATGATAAAGTAAGCTAGAAGAAAGAAAATCTTAAGAAAATCATAAGAAAGAGAAACCACATTTACAATACTGTACTGTAATTACTGGAAAAATAGGCATGTAAGTGGATGGGCACAATTCAGAGCCAAGGGTCAATGACACACAGGTGTAGTTGAAAGTAGGGAACCCCCAAGTCAAAAACTCAGAGCTAGCAGTGGAAGGGTTGTTGAAAGAAGAGAGTAGGGGAAATGTTCCCAGAAACGAGGGGGAGAGAGCATTATTTAGGAGAGGATGCTTTGTGAGGAGCCTCAAGCCCTCTGATCTTCAGGAACATAGCTGGCTTAATATGCTGTCTCATGGGGCATAATAATAATCAGGAATATAAATTATCTTGTTTTTGTCCAGTCTTTTCTGTGGCTTCTCTGTTAACCAAACCTAATGGTAACCCAGAGGACATGAGAGCCCTTTAATTTAACCTGTGAGTTTGGGAAGTCCCCAATAATTGAGGGTGGTCTTGCATTCAATAATTTGTCAGAAGGACTCATCGACTTCAGCAAAGCTAGTATATTCATGATTTGGGGTTTTTACAGTGAAAGGAAGCAGGTCAAAATCTCTAAAGGGAAGAGATGCATAAGGCAGGACCCAGGAGGAACCAGGCATAGGCCTCCTGTTGTCCTCATCCAGTAGAGTCATTTGGATAATATTTATTTCCCCCAGCAACCACGTGTGACAATACACACCGAATGTTACTAACCGTGGGCGCTCACCCGAGCTTGGTGTCCAGAGTTCTACTGAGAGTTGGTCACTCGGACAAAGCTGACTGCCCATATGACTGACCTTCGTCTCCAGCCCCTGCAAAGGGTGAGCTGACATCACGTAGCCCAACCTCTTGCCTCCATAAATCACATGGTTACCAAAAACTACTGGAATGATCCAACACCCCCAGGTAAACAAAAGTCCTCCTTTTTTAGGTAAGATATTCCAAGGACTTAGAGTTTAGCTCCCAAGGTCTGGGGGCAAAAGACCAAACCTTGTGCATGTGTGCATGCATGCACGCACATACACGAGCACAGAGTATATAATTTTCTACCTATACCCATACAGCTTAGTGGGACTGGCTATAGAATTTGGGGGACCCAGTGCAGAATGAAAATAGGGAGTCACTTGTTGTTCAAAATCATTAAAAATTTAAGATGGTGACTAGGGAGCCCTAAACCAAGCATGGGGCCCTTCCGAATATGAGAATATGGACAACAGCATGGGCCACATGCCCATGAAGGTAGCTTTGCAGGTAAGCTCAGTTTATTTGCTAAATGGCCACACCTGTCCTCATTCATATGGTACCAGATGCTGGCGGGGGGGAGGGGGTGGTGTCCAGAGGTTGAAAGAAACCAACCCCTGCTCTTGAGGCATTTACAGTCTATTAGGGTACACAGTGCTATCCACAAATAGCTGTAAATGCAAGCTAACAGTCCACGTACCTTTAGGAAGAAATAGGAAAATGCACTTAGAATTTGGCAACCTTTAAAAATGTTCCAGCTGGGATTATTAATGTGGTTGTTGCAAGGATCCAAGAGATAATGTTTATGAAAGCAGGTTGAAAAATATATATATATTTACATGTCATAGATATACCCATTTCGTAAGTAACTACCTGAGTTCGTAGATTCCTTTTTGCTGCCATCGGTCCTATTATCAGGGAAAAAAGTAAGATCCTGAAAGGAATGTGCTGTTTTGCTTCTAGAGGGCAAACCAGATAATCAAGTGAGAAGTGAGAAACATACATGTTCAAGGAACAAGAGGGATGGCATAAGACTATATCCATCTGATGGCTCTTACCTACAAATTCAGGCCCCTTTTAAGCAAGAAAAAAAAAAAAGAGGGCTGCTTTTTCTACAATGCCTGTGTGTGTATGTTTGGCTGAATAGATTACTTCAAATAGTTGTTTGGGCATTTCTTCCACTTGTGTAATCGCATGTGATCGGATAGATACCTATAGAAAAGCACAGAATGACAGGTTGAAGAGAAAAAGATTTCAACAGGTAAAGTTTATTGGTGCATTTCTGTGCATGTAGGGAAAATTTAAAGCTCCAACGTAGGTCTGATATAATGGAGCTGGTCTCCTTTCAGATGACATCTCATAAAGAAAATGTGACTCCTCAGGAATTCTTTAAGAATGATTCAATCATATACTCTTCCTGACAAGTTCTCAGAAGGTAATAGTCAAATATGAGGATATTGGAGGAGGTCTTTGAGACTTGTCCCCAACACACACACACACACACACACACACACACACACACACGAGACATGGCCCTAGGTAATCAGAGGCTCCTACTCCTCTCCCTTGTTCTTGAAGCCTAGTAGCCCTTCCCCCACCAATACACCCCACCCCTCCTGCTGGAACCATTTTCTAGGACAAGGATGTGTTGAGACTTTCTAGAGGGTGACTGAACCCCACCAGTCCTCTTTAAAAACATAAGATTCTTGTGGTGGGTTCAGAGGTCTGCTTGTCTTGTGGCACCCAGACAAGCCTTGGGACTAGGTTCCCTTGCTTCTTAGACCCACCACCTGCCTGTCTGGAGTGGCCTGCCTCTGTCTTGTTTCTCTCTTTGCCCTTTGTGAACAGGGTCAGTTTCACATTTCATCTGGGGAAGTCCTGAGGCTGCGAGCCAGCCCAGGAAAACACCGCTAGAGAAAAAAGATAGATGTTCCAAGACATCACCAAGCTGAATGGTTGTTGATAAATAGTGACTAGAGATTAATAACTAAACTTTTTAATAGCAAATAGACGGGTCCCACAAGAAGACTAAATTACTCATTAGGACGCATATGCCACTGAATGTGGGAAAGAAAACCCCACAACTGATCCAATCTATCAACCTCTGGGTTGTTCTTTGGTTTAATCCACATTACTTTTACAACTCCTACTTTTCTCCACCTATAGGTTAATGAAGTTACTGTTGCCTCCAGGATTAAGACAACATGCTTCCTCTAATGAAGATCATCAGCTAAAACAACATGTAGGATTTCCTTTCAGTATGGGGAAAGAAAAAAAAAGGCACTTGCCTGGAGAGTAGGGTGTTTTGAGAAAGCCAGTTTGGAATTCTTGAATTTAGATATTGTAGCATTGCACTTTCCCTGTTTAAAATGGTCTTTTATCTTAAAGGATAATGTTGTAACATCAAATTTTAAAGAACCTCTTAAAAGGGCCCCCCTGTAAGGCACCCATTAGAATAGCACAATATTCACCTGTTTACAACAATTTTGTTTAAAAAGGAGAAAAGAGAAAAGACATAAAAGACATCCAGAGTTCTATAATCTCAGTTGTTTTTTTTTTTTTATAATCTCAGTTTTTTTGAGAGGGAACAGCTCTAATGAAGCCATTTGATATTTACGTTTATATTTTACTTTGTAACTGGACTTAAATATGATATGTGAGATAGCTTTTATTAGCTGATTTTGCAAGAGTTTCTATCAGTAGGATCTCATTTGTTGTTTTGTTTGTGTTTGTTTGTTTTTTCTTTCTGGCTTTTATGGGTGTTAGCATGCTTATAGGGCTCTGTGGGTACCTGTGTGCTTTTAAAAAGCTCTTTTCAAGAGATTTGAAAAATGATAGAGAATGACCAGTATGGAATTAGTCCAACTAGCAGGGAGAAAAGGTGAAAACAGTTTTGGTCTTTACCAAGATTAACAGCTGCAGTTGGAAGAAGGGAAGGAAGGAAGGGATTGAGGGAGGGAAGAGGAGGGGAGTAGAGAAAAAAAGAAAGTGATACTTGAATTTTACCTTCTTGAGAAAGATATTTTAATCCTTAAGTAACATTTACCTCACACACTCAAGCACATAAAAAATAAAGTTAAAAAATAGATCTCCATCTAAAAAAGCACAGACCTCTAACTTAACCAAAGCAAAGCATTTTAATGTTTCACTATGTGTATTCACATTAGTTGTAGATGAATTCTGGGAAAGCTGCAAATATATTAAACTTTTATAAATTGCTAATACATTAATGTCTTATAAATTAAACCATATTTATGTTGCCAAAGGAAACTTTTTAGCATGACATATGCATATATCTATAATATAAAATTTACAATATAAACATATGTATTTATAAAACAGAATTGAATTTCAGTTGGCTAAAGATTCAATTTTGTTTTCTCAGATCGTTCTTCAAAAGGACCTACCTGCATTTTTCTGTGAATAAGTTAAGAATCCCCAAACTCAATATGATGCTTGCCAGCATGGTATACCTGATTTTATAAAATGATGCACCCTTCTTAAATTCAATCCTTCCCTTATTTTAATCAAATGGTGTATTTCTCTTCATTTATTCAAAGTCACCAGTGTTCCTGCAAATGAAATATGACCTCAAAGTTTGAAGGTCAAAATGAACATTGCATAATTTGGCTTATTTCTTTTCTCCTCCTTGAAGTTTTTACTATCCAATCCTGTTACTCCTCCCTCACTGTGGGAGATCAGTTGCCTTCATGGTAAACCATAGTACCCTTAATTCTGATCTGGGGATGGCCAGGTTAGCTGTTTTCACCAAATAAATTATTGGAATCATGACAAGGCAAGCAGAGACTCGAACTGATGCTTGCACATCTCCACTTGTGTTCCGGTACCTCCTCCATTGACGTGAGAATTTTTCCAAGTGAGAGGAGGAGAGACATATGGGACAGGGACAGCTTGCCCCAGCTGTGGCCATCCTAGATCAGCCAACAGTCAGCTCAGCCCCAAACTATGAAAGCCTGGTCAGGATCAGCCAGCGGCATCTAGCCAACCACGCCAGACTAGTGGGCAATAAGCACTTATGATTGCATCCCACTGAGGTTTTGTGACTGTTTATGATGGAGCATTATCATGGCAATGGAACCCTCCATTGCTCATACACTCACCCAAGGTGCTGTTTGAAGAGACTGATTGTACTTGAGACCTAGGAGCGTGGTCAGTACCTGATACCTTTGAATGATCTGAGACTTTGGAGAAGGTAACTTCACTTCTCAGGGCCTTGATTTCCTTATCTGTGCAATGAAATTATCAAACCACATCAGCTTCATGGTCACTTACGTATCTGTATTATTTGGCTGGTTGATTTTAAAAGTGATGACTTGTAAATGTCCCTTTGGACGCCTTTTGCAAAAATAAGTTTATAGCTCTTTGTGGCTGGACCAGTGAGTTATCAGGAGTGATTTTGTTTCTTTCCACTAAAACTTACCTACGGGGAACTCCGCCATCCCTATGGCCAATATCGCACTCCCCTACCCCTACCTCATAGCCGAGGCAGCATTGGTGGTTAAGCTTGCTGCCTCCAAAGCCAAAAAGCCTTCTTCGTAGCCCAGCTCTACAGTTTAGGGTTGTGTAAACATGGGGAGTCATGTCAGGTCTCCCTGTCTTCATTAGGTAATGCTGATACTTACCTCAGTGGTTTGCTTTGAAAAAGTGAATGAGCTCATCTGTTTAATTTAATACATATATTAATAACTTAGAATGGTGCCTGGCACACCTAATATTATTACACTTTGGCTATTGGGATAGTGATCCTTTCACTTCTACTGCCTCAAAGATTTTGGTTAAAAACTGCAATAGTGTCTAAGTAGAAGAAAGTGGACATTTTTTATAGGACTGCATTTAGAAGAGCATGACCACGATCCGTGGCCTGTTCCAATCAGGAATGGCACTGTGAGGCATGAGTCCATGTGTATATGAGTATTACCCATGTTGGGAGCAGGTCTAGCAGATTCCCAAAGGACCAGGGTCTAATCTTGCCTGCATCAAGGAGGCAGTCTAGGTAAGCCGAAAGAAAAGGGAAAACCACAAGTCAGAAGATTAGGATTTTATTCCCATTGTTTCTGATTAACGTATTTATTTCTACTTGGCTATCTCTTTCTGGTTCTACCTCTTACCAGGTTAAAGTGGTCTCCGATGTGACTTTGGATAAGGCACGTCACCTCTTTGAGCCTCAATGGCATCTTCCGTAGAAGTAAAAATCACTGAGCTGTTGGAAAAACCCTGTTGAGATACTGATCATATACTCCAAAGTGCAAGCCCTGTGCTTCTTTAAATTTAGCGTAGTGGGAATCATGCGGGTAGAGGTCAAGATGCAACTCCTAGCCGGGAGTCCAATTTGATCCGTCTATAGAGTAGAGTTGGAGAATCTGCATTTTTAACAAGATTGTTAGAATGTGGTCTGTGGACCACACCTGGAGACCCATTTCATTGCTTCCCTTCTCTGCTAATCGGGAAGGTGACTGACATCTGCTCTTCTTCGTATGCCATGACGTCATGTGTGTGCAGAGAGATGATGTGGGAAACGAAAGTGCTGTGTGTGCAGTAAGACCCCAGAAACTTTAATTGTTCCGTGAACAGTCAGTGCTTCAGAACCTCCTGATCCTACTTCCGCTTTGGTCCTGGAGAGTCTTCATTCTCCACCTCTCAGCAACAGGACTGAGGATGTTGCTAAGGAAGGAGCTGGAGGATGTGTCCTCATGTTACTGGGGTGGGGAGGGCTCCATGGAAAAGAGACAAAAGGTGGCACCCCAAAAGAGGTTTTTTTTGCCCCTGGGTCTGTGATTGGCTTCCTCTACACACACCATCTCTTGGGTTTCTCACAACCCTTATTTTAGGTAAGAACCACCTCTTGTGAGTGTTTGCCCCCAAGATGCTTCCAGATGACCTGGTGCATGGTTTTTCCCGCTGGGAAACAGGCAAAGCCGACTGAAGGGCAAACTACTGCCTTCCAGCCGCTTCATCTGAGATTGCCAAGCATCCAGGGTTTCCCCCTGGTGAAAACCAGTCCGTTTTAACTGAAGGATGAAGCAATTAAAATAACTCCATAAAAATGGCGACTGGGGCCCTTCATGGCTTAATTGCCCTTGACAAAGATAAATCAGGAATTGGAGGGGCTTGGGTGAGGACACATCCAGCCCTTTGCTTTTCTCTTAACTTTCTCTCTGTCCTTTGCCCATCAGCTTTCTCGTTCTCTTCAGATCTCACCTTCCTCTTCAACTTGATCTTCCTGGTGGCATCACCGGCTCTTTTCTTCCCTTTCTTTTTCCTCATATGTGGTGAGAGTCCCTGGGCCTGCCTAAGACCCCGCTTGGTCTCCCGGACCCCCCTCCCTTCCTCCCCACCCCCACCACGCTCTCTAAGCTCCCCACTGATTTTATGAGTCCCCTGGAACGCCTGCAGTTTATTGCAGGGCGAGGGAGGGCAAGTCCACCCGCGGGTTGGGGAGGGGGTGGCGGTTTCCTCCGTGGGGTTCCCCAGTCATCGCAGAAGGGGCAGACAGCTTTCTGGCTCCCGTCTGTCGAATCCCAGTCAGAAAGCCCCGTGCTGCTGTGGGTGTCTAAAAGCCACCTTTGGGCAAAAAGGATAATAAAAAGGTTCAATCAGACATTCGAGGCAGTGTTCCAGACTGCTAGCTGCCAATTCCCCAGTTAAGAGAGGCCTGGCTCCAAGCCTTTCAGATTAACCCCTTTCCCTCCAGCTCTCCATGAAGATACTGCTCCTCTGATGCCCAGGACAGAGAAAAGGAGAGGCAGAGGCGGAGACAGAGAGACAGAGAGGGAGAGGCAGAGGGGGAGACAGAGGGAGAGAGAGAGACAGGAGCATCGCAATGAAAGGAGAGCTTCAGGAAGAACCCAGATTTCAGTGTTGCAAAGTTTTATTCCATTTGGACAGCTTGTACTTCAATAAATAAGATGTTGTGAAGAGAGGGTGGTCAGTGTGCTTGAAAGAAAAACATTGAAGGCTGCGACTCCGCTTTCCCTGGCTTTTTAACAGCCATGAACGCCTTGATATTTTTGGCTTGGGTATATATGTGAATGTGTGTGTGCGTGTGAGTGTTTTTTTCTTTTTAAAAATATGAGGTATTAGGCTCTCTCCCAAAGCACATTCAAGGGAGGCTGCCTGTAAGCCACACGCCTCTATTAGGGCCATGTGTCTTGCATAAAGCGGGGGAAAAGGGAGGAAGGAAGGAAGGAGACTCCCTCCCGATGACATACTCACCTACATCCTGATGGCATTGCTTCTCATGGCCGTCTCTCTAGCTCACTTTCCAGCCCTCTCAACATAGGGCGCCCGTGTTTATAATGCTCATGGCTTGGCCAGTAGCTCCATTCCATTGCAGAAATCTCCAACATAACACAGTGAATGAATGCAGGTCAAAAGAGACGGGGTATGAGGCTGAAAGACAGACAGACAGACTCAGCACCCACATAATGCTTTGTCATCTGCTTAATCTGCTAGAGTTCAAATCTTAGTGCTGCCCAGCCCTGGATCCGTTACTTCTTGACCTGTTAAATGGGAATAACAGTAGAATCTATTTCATAGGTTGTGGTAAAGACTAAATGAAATAACTTGCCAAGCTCTTCAAAAGTATTTGTACTAGATACAAATTAGGGCTGAAAACTATCTGGTATCATTACTATTACTTGTTATCACTATCATTATCATTATCATGATGATTACCTCAAAAGTTAATAATCTGAGTTGAAGATATGGTGGGAATAAGAGGAACCTGAATTAAATTATTCTAACATAATAACATAAGATCAGCAGAGCACCTATGCAGCACCTTCACAAGGTTTATCTAAAGAATAAAAATATTAAAGGCTTGCCTCCTGTTTCATCCCTCGGTAATTATGAATTTTATTAGAAATCTAATGTATGATGATGTCTCTTTTATTTTCCACCAGCCCAGGACCCTCAGCCATAACTGAATTAACCAAGACCAGGATTTTGCTTCTCTGGCCATGTCCATGGTTTCTCTTAACTATACTTTACTTTGTCTTTGCCATTTGTTTTGTGAGCAAAACGGTGATTTGATACCGACATCTCTACTTAGATGTTGTTCTTCCTGATTTTCCACTTGAATCTTTTACAGGGGTTTTCAGTACACATAGTACCTTATCGGATGAAACAGCTGATGGTGAAAGTAAGAGTACCTAACACCAAATTGAAAATAAAAAAGCTGTTTGCTGCAGGGGCTACCAGTCTCATATTTTTGCCAGCCTTTCTAGGAACGGAATATTTTACTGGAAATACAGTTGTGTATCTTCCCCTGCTTGCCTCGACACTAGGTAATTCCATATGGTGAGGTTTTCACCAGTGAAATGTAAGCATATATTTTTTCCCCTTCAAATGCAAGTGAGTGTGTCCTCCTTCTCTGTGTTCTCCTTTTTGATGTCTGGAATAGGGCTACAGCGGCTGGATCTCTATCACACATCTTCAGTGCATTCTGAGCATGTGTGTTCCAATGATCTATTACTGGATAATAAACTTGTCCGAACTCAGTAATGGGAAATGACAGCTCTTTCATAATGCCGGAGGATTCTGAGGCTCAGGAATTTAGACAGAGCACAGTGGAGATGGACTTTTCAGCTCGGCGAGGCTGCAGAGTGTCTGGGTACTCAGCTGTGAAGGCTCTAATGACTGAGCACTGGGTGACCTGCTGCCTTCTGCAATCAAATACCCCGTTCACTAGGATGATTTCAAGGTGAGGTTCATGTGGGACAGTCAGCCGGTGCACCTGCTTAGATCCTTTCTGAGAGCTCATGCTTCTCACACTGTAGGAGTTCGATTCTAAGCCCAGACATTCCAGAACATGTGCTCGGTTTCTGCTGACCCAAATCTAGAAGTTACACAGCATCCTCTCTGCACCATTCTACTGCTTACAGGATGGCTCGGATTGAAGGGAAGAGGTAACCTTTTTTTCACTTTTTTTTTCTCATTGGTTAGCAAGGTCATATGGCGTACGGATGTGTGGTAATTGGATCACATATTATGACTGTTGTTGGAAATTTCAATCTGCCGCCAGGATGGAAAGAAATGATAGCACAATGGCTCTCTAATAACTCAGTAGTCACCAAAACTTCTGTAGACTGCTAACTCACCTTTATTTGTTTGGTTGGTTTTTCTTTGGGGGGGGGGTTGTGTGTGAGAGAGAAATAGACACTTATTCTGCTTAAAATACCACTGTTTTGATTTTAATAAATATGTCGTCGAAACAAGTATTAACGAATACAGTGGTCAGTGACCTCAGATTTTTATCACATCAGTAGATCATCCATGTAACAGATCAGTTTAAACATCTGCTACGACCAAGTCAGCAAGCAAAATTCAACATCCAATCCATTGCAGTCATTAGACTAATAGCATTCTCTTTTGCTTCATTTATTCAATTTCTTTTTTACTTCTGCTGTTTATCTTAGTGGAGAGTAGAAACCTCTGGGCTGAAATGGCATGGCGGTATTTCCCACCCAGGGGTGTTGCTGATGGCGTACCAGCACGTTCTGATCCCATTTTTGGAGCTGGAACAAGCTAAACTTGTATAGAAAAAGCCTTCGTGGGTTTTTGTTGGCATAGGAGAAGTCTAATTACACACATTCAAATACACAAGAGAGAAATGGAAGGTTTTTCCCCATTGACTTGGAAAAGTTGGCGGTTTTGACCTGCAGTACTTGAATGAGAGATCCAGGCTAATTATGGGATTGCATGTTTAACCAGTTATTTCTTTATAGGATACTCATAGCACAGTTGTATGTTCGGTTTTCTTTTGGTTCTGTGATTTTCATGAACCTTCTGCACAGAATCAATTCAAGAAGGCATCTTAAATTTATCTATCGGGAATGCCTCATTAATTATAGGCCTATGTTCTTAAAAGATTGTTCTAGACCTGTGTTTTATTTCTTACTTTATTTTATCTTTTATTCTCTGCTCATAAAGATAATCCAGTTCTATATTTGAAACACTTTCCTACTACATCTCCCTTATAGATTGAATTAGGTCTGCCATCTGCTTTGTTTCACTGACTGATATTTTTCTAGTATTTTGCATACTATTTGCATAATAGTTGATACCAATGAATGAACAACTGGGTCTTGTTATTATTTCTTTATCTCTTCTTTTTTAAATCCTATTGTTATAGTAGATCTAGTCCGTTCTTGCTGAAGCACAGTTATATAAATTATCTCATTGTTTTCACAAAGAGACAGTTGTCACTGACGTACTCCACCTATGGATCTCTAGGATGATTCTGATATATTTGATATTCTGATATTTTAGTCATTGATTCTAAGTGCTAAATAGGAAACCCCTTCTAACTGTTCCTAATTATGTTAATATAGGAATATTAGTTGAATATAGCAGGTTTTTCCAAAGAGGAGGTAAATAGGAAGTGCAGAAGAAGGATCACCAAGAAAACTAACATGCATCTTGGTGTAACTCAGGTGTACTTCAGGTTTTCTTCATCTCTGCTGAATCAGCTGCTTCTCACACATCCCTGAGCAGGTTAAAATGTTTATTCATGGAAACTTCGAGTGGCCCAAAGCAGGAAGTGATTGCCCGTGCTGTAAGATGCTCTTTTTTCCTGGGCACCAGTATTCAAGTTAAAAATCCTTTTCAGAAGCCATTCCCAAATCCAGATCCAAGACTGATGCCTCCCCAAATTTAAATGGTTTAAAAATATAATTGTAATTTCATGTATACTTGGTAATTTATGGTAAAAAAAAAAAAGAAAATCATCTGCTAGTATGGACAAGGAAATCTCATTCTACTGAAAACTGTTACTAATTGCTTGATGGTGTAAGAATATGGCTTCGTTTTTGTTTATAGATACAAGGTTCATGGAGAGAGATAACAGATATATTGCTCGAACCTTAATGTCTTTGTGTTAATTAAGTAACGTGTATTTTTTAAAAAAACAACAAACATGACCCCAATTCCAAGTGAAGGTAAATATATCTCTCTCCATTTTTCTATATAGATAGATAAGTATATTCATATAGATAGATGTAGATTTAGAGATATAGCTTAATAGGTGGGATAAAATAGATAGATAACTGGATACATAGAGAGGTGGATAGATAGTTCAGAACAAAGTGCAGTCAGTGTCTCTGGAGGAGAGGTCGATGGAGAATTGCCTCCCAATACATCCCAATAACATTCTTGTTGGTAAGTATATAGTTTATTTATCATTCTGCAGAATGGGTCTTTCAACATGCAGGTAAGTATCCACAAGAGCACCCTAAGAAATTCTGTAGTTCTTTCAAGCCCTAATACACATTTTAGCAAACTCCCCTTAATTAAGGAGGAAAAGTTGCCATTCTTCCAAAGATAGCACTTTCCTGGGAGAGGAGGCACATTTTATTATTTCCATTAATTAATTTACTGAAGGGTTTACTTCTCCCCTTTCTCACTATATAAAATAATGGGGCAAGAGCTGCAAGTCTAACACATTGGACCATAAAGAACTTGGCAGACAAAAGTGTAGGGTAACGGGAAGCTGGGTTTCAGAATCAGGCAAAACTGGGCTTAAATTAGAAGTCGGATTCTTACCGGATGCCTGTTAATGAAAGCTTACTAACCTTCGGTTTCACCATCCTTAATATAAGGATGACATTGTCTGCTGGTATAGGATTGTATAAGCAGTGTATGAAAAATGGTTATCGAAGTGTATGACGTGTAGTGCCCGTAGATGGTGGGGTTCGGGGAAGTTCTCAACAAATTTAATGTCTTCACGGAGCTGATGGGAAGTGTCCTCACCAGTCTGTTGCAGGAAACGGAATCCTCAAGAGGTTATTAAAGGGGTTGTCTGCCCTGGAATTGGAGGATAAGTCTTCGCAACTACCTAGGTCTGCTTAGACCACCCATACACCTTATTTGGTTTTTCCCTGATAGATGATTTTTATAACAAGGACTGTTGTGTGGCTCCCAGTTCATACCCAGTAGTATCCACACCAATGTGGGGGAGCAGCTCAGGGAAACCGGTGGGGAACCTGGGAGCACGAGCCAGCACAACAAGATGCTAAATCAATCAAAGAGTTAATGGTAGTCAGTTTTAATTAACCAGATCTTAAAGACTTTTTCTTTAAAAAAATAAGAAAGAAAGAAAAAAGTTCAAAGTGTAACAGCTTGAAATTGGCAATTAGAAACTGTTGAGCTGTGGGCACCTGAAGGTAAGCTCTACTTTCACTTTATCTCAAAAACGAAAGAAAGAAAGAATCCAATTTTTCCAAATCAGTTCCTATTTTCTCTGCTTTTACTCTGAACTACCTGTGTATATGCTTCCGAATGAATTGTGTTTGCTTTATCTTAAGTAACGCTGCAACTGATTGAGACTGTGGGCAGCCATACTTCATCTCTAGCAATTTTTATCCTATTCCGTGCATTAATATTTTTGTAGTTATGCGTTTGTGGTTTTTTTTTTTCTTTATGTGCACATCATGGTGCCAGGGAGGGAGGAGGAGTGTGTGTGTGTGTGCACGCGTGCACGTGCCCACTGTCCACCTTCTGCTAGTTGAAATTTTGGTTACGTAGGGCAGGAGGAGTTTGGCACACTTCCTTCTAAAGAAAACACAGTGTGATCTGAGGAGTGGCTACCTCTTACAAGGCCTCGATTGTGTGAAAATGCCAAAAGAGAAACAAATGCAGGTTAATTGCGTCGGATGCTTGGTGACTAGTTCACAAATCTTTTATTTGTTTTGAGAAGTGCTGCAGTGGCACTAAATTTTGTGTGCGTTCAGGGAGATGCAGACGTAACTTACAGGAGGACCTAGAAGCCAGTGTAATTACCTGGGCTCCTGTCAAACTAATAAACTAATAGAGGCTTTAAATAAAATCAGGAAAGACCAAAGATTTGGGAAACTTAAAGAAAGAGGCTGAATGTTGACTCCTGTTAAATTTTCTTTATGCATGTGTTTGAGAAGCCAGTGGCCCCATGGAAAATGGATTATATATTCAAAAAAAAAAAAAAACACTTAAATGTCTATGTAGGAGAATCCTGGGTTTGGAATGTGCTCCTCTTTTTCTATTTTATTCCAGTTACTTAGAGTTGCAAAGACATCTTCCCTGTTAAGAAAAATCTTCTAATATCACATCCCCATCCCCTTCCAGATAAACATGGGCATTTTATAATGTTGTCTGTCATCCAAGAAACCATACAAAAATCTAAGAAAATTTAAACACTATGTATAGCTGTTGAAAAGAGTCTTTTGACGATGTAAAGACTTGACTTGCTGGGCATTTTCCTTTGGGGAGGATGAGGTACATTTCCCATCTGCTAAAATAAGCCTCTTTTTTTTTTAAATTTATTTGACAGAGAGAAACACAGCTAGAGAGGGAACACAAGCAGGGGGAGTGAGAGAGGGAGAAGCAGGCTTCCCGCTGACCTGATGTGGGGCTCGATCCCAGGTCTCTGGGATCATGACCTGAGCCAAAGGCAGTCACTAACCAACTGAGCCACCCAGGTGCCCCTAAAATTAGCCTCTTTTGTTTTTTAAGATTTTATTTATTTACTTGACAGAGAGAGAGAGATCACAAGTAGGCAGAGAGGCAGGCAGAGAGAGAGGAGGAAGCAGGCTTCCTGCCGAGCAGAGAGCCCGACGTGGGCCTCGATCCCAGGACCCTGAGATCATGACCTGAGCTGAAGGCAGAGGCTTTAACCCACTGAGCCACCCAGGCACCCTAAAATCAGCCTCTAATATTTGGGATCTATTTAACATTTTTAAAAAGCCATGTGCAGAACTCTAGTATTCCACCCATGGTTCCTGAACTCTAGACTATAAGGAAGACCTTCGAGAAATTATGGTCCAGCATAGGCAAAGGCTAGGTAAAAGACTATGTGAATGCTGGGTATATTTCTCTCAGTAGATCCAAACACTAACTTTTTTTTTTCTTTTTTTTTATTGTTACTTAAATTTTTTTTCCAGTGTTCCAAGATTCATTCCCCATTCCCCACACCCAGTGCTCCACGCAATAGGTGCCCCCGGTACCCACCACCAGGCTCTCTCATCCCTCCACCCCCATCCCTCCAAGTCCCTCAGTTTGTTTCTGTGTCCAAAGTCTCTGTTGTTTCGTTTCTCTCCCTGGATTACCCTACTTCCCATTTACTTTCCTTCTCCCACTGTTCTAACTTTTGATTGCTTCTCAGACTTGTGCTGTTCATGTCACTAGTAACCAAATGTAGTTAATAATAGCAAATATGAGTAATTTGTTCTACATAGAATATAATGAGTATATGTAGCGTGAGCTTCTTTAAGCTACTTGTGATAATTTAACTGAGATTGGGACTGTAGAATACTTCTGTACTTCTTCATTTTCCTTTGTAACAATAGCATGACTTCCCAATCACTCATTCATTCAATAAAACCTAAGTGTTTCATGTGTTCCAGGAAGTATGTTGTGCATTGGGAATAAAAATAAGACTAGGATGGAGTCTCTTTTTCTCAAAAAGCCAATTGTTAGTAGGAGGCTCTGAGATATAAAGAAATTAATTAAAAAACAATGCTAAAAATGACATCAGTGCATATATGTTCAATATATGGTATAAATTCAGAGGAATATTTCACTCAGACATGGTGGAGATGGGAAATCTCACAGTGGAAATGACACTGGGTTGGATTTTGAGTTACAAGTGAGAGTTTTCCAAAGGAATAGTGGAGGAAAATATATTGCAAAGACATACAAACTAGGCACCCTTCACAGAAAGAGGCACTCTCTTCACTACAAAACACTCTGAACACATCCCATAGATTAGATTTAAATAACTACTATTATGGAGCTATAACTTGAGGCAACTATTTCCTTTTTGGTGGCCCCTTCTTTGTCACAGTGTACTCCTGAAGATGACATATTTCTCAGTCTTTTTTTTTTAAACTTTTTTTTTTGTCCTGGAAACTTGTATGTATACATATGAAGCTCCTTAAAAATGTGTGGCTATGCTATTTGGTTTTGTGCCCCTCACACCCACCCCTGTGTACATGATTTTGGCAGCTGCTAAGAAAAAAGATCTGTTCAATGAAGGCATAAAGAAATAAATATTATGGATCTCAAAGATTCTGTGTAGGAGGGGCTTAGGAACAGCAAACGGATTGGAAGCATGGGTGAGGAGTTGTTCTAAAGCTATTTGCTTGGCGAAGTAGGCTCGTTGTACAGAGATTGTGGCTCTGGGGGCCTGGGCATGGGAGCTGAGGCACTTCTCCAGCCACGCTTTGGCCTCGCCACTGGAATCAGCAAAACACTGACTTAAGAAATAGACTTAACTGACTTTGTATTTTTGAATTACAGAATCTCGAATCAGCCTTTCTCAAACTGTAAGAGAACAGAGAAATAATGGAAGAGTTCTGATCAACGCCCAATGAATAAGTAAAAAAACTAATGGTAAGATGGCTAGTCGTAAATGCTATCTGTAACCATTTACTGGAAAACTGTCTGAGGCTCTTTGCATAATCCCTCACTCTGTGACTGTGCATGAGACAAATCGAATGTTCTTGTCACTGAGCAGGGCAGGGAGAGGCTGAGCCATCTAGCCAAATTAGCCCATCTACAGCAGACTTGGAGTCTCAATTTTTGCCAAAGTTGTAAGTGAAAATATCCAGGATAAAAGCCATATATAGAAAAGAAGTTTTTCCTCCACATTTCATGTAATACCATAGATCACTAAAGCAAAAAGAATTTTAAAATCTAATTTGCTTTACACAAGGGATTGGGAAGCCTGGCAGGATTTTGGGTTCTTTGAGTATCTTGAGTTATTTCTCAAATATTTTGGGTTCAATAAAATCCAAAATGCATTTTGCCCTGAGCACTTTCCCCCTTAATTTTGAAACCCATGTGTAATCTAAAGGAAATGTAATCCATATGTTTCTGATTCATTTACACTTAACTCATCAAAATATTTTTCTAGGAGCTATTTGATGTTGAAGAAGCATTTCGAGACTTTTTAATAAGCTTTTTAAAACCTTCCCCCCCACTCCTTTAAAACAGAAGGCCATGTTTTGCCAAGGAGAAATAAGCCCCAATACCGAAATAGTTGGGTTCAGTTCCAAACTCTGAACCACAGAATTTAAGATAGGTTCTCAGTTTATCCAGTTTGTTCCTTGTATCCCATTTTTCTGGGGCTTGTTCAGGATGTAAAATTCAGTAGAGTTGCCTAAGATGAAAATGGGACTCCTGTGACTTTACCACAGGATCAAGAGGAAGGATTAAAACTGTGAGCTCACAAGGTTGTGATGTTAATACAAAAAAAAATGAAAGATTGCCTCATATGGACCACAGCTTTGGTTCTGGTGGGGATGAGGATGAAGAGCGGAGGGAAGTAAACTGTTTCAGTTGGAATCATAGGCAGGATTACCTAACTACCGTATTTTTGTTTTGTTTTGGAAGCTTGGCCCCATGGAAGTAAAAACACTCAGTGACCTTTTCCAACTCTGTCTAATATAAACTCAAATTTCCAGGTGAGCTTATCTTTGCCACATAGCGGTTCATCCCCCCAATTCTCCACCACCATTCTTAGTGGCCATGTTTGACCGTCAGGAGCTACATAGCTTCCTGTCCGGTGCTCACCGCAGTTCTGGCCCAAGATGCTCTCTGCCTTATTGCCTTACTGCCACTTGCTGGTCTCCAACACAAACTGTGACCTCAGGATAATCAATACTTTGTACCAGTCCTTAAGCAGATGTTGACTTTGCTTGTTTGCTCATGCCGTATACTGATTGTCTTTACTTTCACTATATTCACATTTGGAAACTTTCTCCGATCACTGGGCAGAAGTGGTGCTTCTTCTAACTGTATCCTTTCAGACTCACAGTTTCTCAACTGTGGCAGTGTCTTAACTACTGACATTTTGGATGCGGTCATCATCATCATCATCATCATTATTTTTATTTTTAAGTTCTGTGCATTTTATAGTTTCGCATCTCTGCCCTCTACCCAGTAGATATCAACAGCGCTCCCTTGGTCAGGACATTAGAAATTGTCTCCAAATTTGCCAAGTGTCCCTAGGGGTGAGGAGCAAAACTGCTGGTTTTGGGTACCATTCCTATGGGAAATCATAGATTACTTTATTGTCTATATAGATTGCTGTATATAGTAAGCTTCCTAAAGACAGAGCATCATGCTCAACATGGTATCCAGAACCATGCATTCTTGGGCGATTTGTATAATTTTAATTTTGTGTATCCACTAAGTATCTGTTGAGTAAAAATGCCAGGGAGAAAAATAGCATAGCCTATAATTAAAGTTCTAACACCTCCAGATCCAATAGTAACTAAATTCTGCTGGAAATATCTAGAGTGTGCCCTTACTCTTCTCCAATCCGTGACTTTGCAGGCTCATTTTCCTAAACCAGACCACCTCAGATCTTGGTCATCCTGTAATAACCACTGCCTGACTTTCTTTCCCCCCTATATCTTCTTCTCTAAGTGAAAGAAATATATAGAACATATTTCTGAGTCTTCCAGGAAGTTAAAATCAAAATGGTTTATAAAGACCTGTGATAGTAAGTTACTGAAGGTGAAAGAGTAAGATAGATGAGATGAGTAGAGTTGATGGATTAGCACAATGTAGGTTGGCCAGTTAAATTTTAATCTCAGATTTAATAAAATTTATTGGTACAAATATGCCCCCATGCAATATTTAGACCATATTTATACTAAAATTATTCATTGTTTATCTGAAACTCACATTTAACTGAGTGTCTTATATTTTATTTGACAGCCCTAACTATCATTGTAGAAATTCCAAGCAGGACAGAAATAAGAGTATCATGATAGAGAAACAGGAAAAACTATGGTTTGCTTGTAGAAATTAGAGATGGGCCAGATTTTGGAGGAGAGTATCTATTATGAAATAACACAAATACAATTGCTTGTAGAGGGTGAAGCAACATAATAAGTGCTTGATTTGGATAAACTTCTGTTTGAAGGAGAAAAACACAGGAGTCCACTGAAAATTTTCTTTTCTCACTTCCTATTCTTACTACTCATTGCTTTTCTTGGGTTCTTTTCTCCACAGGAGCTGCTTTCCCATAGCCTCCTGGACACCCTATCCACATCCATATGTAATATTTTGGCAACTGTTCATTACCTGTTTTCCTCTTTTGTTGATCAGCTCTCTGTCATTGCTATTAACGGCCTCTACCTTGTCTACAATTGAATGTCCTGCCCTTAGAAACTGAAAGGAATCATCTTTTTACCTACTTCAAAAAGTGTGTCGCCATTTATAATCCACAGGTGAAGCCTAAATTCTAAGCCTGGTCTTAGAGGCACTGATTAATTTCATCCAGTTTATCCACCTACCTTCCCACTGAGCTCCAACGTACTTCTTCCGTAACGAAGCATGTCTTCATACTGTGCTCACTCTCCTCATTTGTTTGCTCCACATTTCCCCCAGGTTAGGAACTGCTTTATTGCGCTCTCCGTTAAGTCCGTCCATCCCCCCTTCAGAAATAAATTCCAGCTTCACAAACCAAGAACTTTGTTGATTGGTCAGAGCTGTACCAATGCTCTGAATTCTTGCAGAAACACTCTTTAATTTGAAGCAATACTCTGTTTGCTTATATTCGATCTTAACATTTCTTTCTTGTTTCATGGGTATAATTTTTATCTTTTTAACTAAACTATAATATTCTTCTTCTTTTTTTTTTAAAGATTTTATTTATTTGACAGAGAGAAACACAGCAAGAGAGGGAACACAAGCAGGGGGAGTGAGAGAGGGAGAAGCAGGCTTCCCGTGGAGCAGGGAGCCCGATGTGGGGCTCGATCCTGGGTCTCCGAGATCATGATCTGAGCTGAAGGCAGTCACTTAACCAACTGAGCCACCCAGGTGCCCCTAAACTATAATATTCTCAATCACAAAGAGAAGTCATGAAAATATTTTTATATCTCCCATATTGCCTTCCATGTTTCCAGGTATACAGCAAATGATCAAGTAGTACTTTGGGGGTTTAATTGAATTAGCATCCAGAGAAAACAGTCTAGAAAATAGTATATAATTCATATCAAATGTTTGTAAGTTTCTTACGGAGATTTGTAGGAAAACCTATTTTCAAGATTAACTCCTCTTACTTAGAATTTTCCTGAACGTCAAAGAGTGAAAAACATTTCTGAATATCTTCATGAGATATGGTATTTAAGGGTCATGGTTTTATTATCCTTAGCCTAAGCAACTAAAATTATAATCACAGTTACTTACTGTCCTGAGTACCAACTATAATCCATACATGTGACACGTATTGTAATTGTTCTTTTAAATGAGAGAAGTTCTTTTAAGTAAAGAAGGTAAAATAAGTCGGCCAAAGGCACACAATGGGAAATGACTGCACTGGGTTTAAAACAAAGGTTGATCTGATGCCAAAACCTGTACTCTTTACCACGTTGCCCTTCTCTCATTCCTAGCCCGGATGACCAAGGGAAAGTGGACAGCACCTCGAACTCCTGTGTACAATTTTCTTGAAGGCCAATGAGGGAATCACGAAGACAAGCTGAGCTCAAGAGGTTTTCCATAAGACTTTGGCATCAATGAGTTTCTGTAAATCTAGGCTTGGTTCTTTCATCTCCTGCTGTTTTTCAACAAGGTTTTGATGTGGGAAATACTGACACCATTTATTTTCTCCTCATCCTCACTGCTATTGTTGTTGTTTTTCCAGCATTCTCTCCTCTTCCCTGCACTATCACAGTACCTTACTGAGTGGCCTGGCTGCCTTCAGTCTCTCCCTGTTCAGTTTATCACCATATTCTTTAAAGCATTACCCCATAAAGGATAACTTTAGGCATGGCATTCTGTTGTTGAAAACCAACAAATGCGAGCTTAATGAAATCCAAGGAAAACTGGTTCTTTAACTAAGATCTCATACCAGATTTTGTTTTTTTGTTTTTTTGTTTTTTACATATGCCATCTTTTATTGGGGTACATTTTAGGGGGATGGTGCTCTTATTTCACTGTATTCATGTGTAGTTTCCCATATAATTTAGTTCATTGCCTGCACTTTGTAGATGCTCCATAAATATTTACCAAGTGGACAAGTCCTAGGTTGAAAAGCTAGGACCGATTTTGAGATTTGAGTAATACTACCTCCTGGTGACTCAGCTGTGGCTCTTCGGATTACTGGTGGTTAAGCCCATGGTCTGATTGGGAAAGAAACGATGCATCAAGATCATTCTTAGTTTTTCTGGTTGTTTTGAAAGATACCTGTTTGAGAGTCATGAAGATCCCTAGATTTTAATTTGATGATTCTTCAGAAAATGCAGTGGAAATGACAGATTCATACTTACATGTCACCTAATCATCTCCACATGCCCTCACTCTAGTTATGGTCTTCCCACAGTTAAAACAGCCAATTCTGAATGAGGAAAAAAAAAAAAAATTAACTCCCCCAAAGAAAATCATCGATCTTTTGGAAATACCCCATTTTACATGAAATTCAAAGGAAAAAAAAATAAATGAAAGGCTTGGTGATTTTACACAAGAAAGATAATTTCCCTGACATGTTTATTCATGCAGGAAATGAGGGTATTTTGGTGGTAGAATACAATTCTACCATGACTGTAAGCATCAGCATTTGGTATTTCATTTAGCCCCAAAATAAAATTCAAATTTTGCAACACTTCATTTAGCAGAATATTAATCTCCTGAGACTGGAAAGGAGAGCCAGTGTGAGCAAAGCTTTACAGGGTGGATCAAGTTAAAAACACACATACACGATACACATACACACACCTATGCATACACATGTGGAAGGAAACAGCTTTGAATGGCTACAGAAGCTCCCAGTTCTGTGCTTGTAAG
>PITA01006430.1:0-100217 GCA_004023965.1 Spilogale gracilis | reverse complement strand
GGCAGACAGAAATACCTGGACAGTGACTACCCCCATCCCACAACAACCTTCCATCAATGACTAATGCAAGTAGTGGATTAATACTGCTGTGGGATGACTCTGAGACATGTTCTATGCTGTCCCCTTAGCTCCCTAGATGCCCACTGTAGTAACCAGCTAATATCACACCTTTCATGACCACCTCCCCTTCCCCACTGGTGTTTACTGGGACCCCCTCCCAAAGAAGCCGTTTGCACTCAGCTCCTTATGTTAGGGTCTTCTACTAGAAAAATTCAACTGGGGACACAAGGCTCTAAGTACTGGCTCTAATCTGACATTCTCCTCTCCTGCCTCAAACATCATGATGGACCTCTCGTTCTCTTATGCTAAAGACCAGGACCTTTAAATATTTTATTTATTTATTTGACAGTGAGAGCACAAGCAGGGGGAGCAGCAAGCAGAGGAAGCGGGAGAAGCAGGCTCCCTGACAATCAAGGACCCCTCTGCGGGGCTTGATCCCAGGACCCTGGGATCATGACCTGAGCCGAAGGCAGACCCTTAACCGACTGAGCCACCCAGGCGCCCCAAGGTCAGGATCTTTAATATGACCCGGAGGACCTGGCATGACCTGGTACCTACCTGTCTGTTTATGTCGGGGTTCTTGGCTTTAGCAAAAGGAAGAATCTGAGTACCAAAATCAGAAAAGGAATTGATGTGAAAGGCCTCTATTACAGAACCAGGCTGGTTCAGAGTTAAGGTCACCTGTGTAGGTAAAACAATCCCTGCAGGCCTCGTTGCACCTTGGTCCCGATGACTCTCTGCTGCCAGATTCTACCACCTGGATGCTTCCCACCAACTAACCCTCCAAAACCAGCAGCCTTCATGGGAGAGTCCTTATGCAGCAAGCACCTTCCTGGCCAGCCTCAAGTTCCAGCCCAAGAAAGCTTTAGGCCTGACATGCTTAAAAGCATTTACCATGGGGAGCGGGCACATCCCACATAACCAGCATGTTAAAAACCCTGGACAGTCAGAGGTGGCCGCTTCCTGCTCCCCAGGCCCCTCCCTACCCTGAGGTCCAGCCCCACCGCGCTTCGTGCTACCCCGTGAAGCCTCCGTGCTAACTGCTGTTACAAACTGTCCTGTTCTCTGCGCAGAACGCTCCCCTCTTCAGAATTCAGGTCAGCCTTCCTCGGGGAAGCTTATCCCGGACATGCAAACAGGTCAGATCCCCCCTCCACAATAGCTTTCATTTCGGAACCACATTCCCCTTGTAACTGCCTTTTTACTCACAGTCCATCTACGAAGCCCGCTCCCTGAGGGCCATAGCTCTGTCCGCCGTCGCTCACCCCTGTACGACCAGCACTAGGCAGAAGTCCCAGCACAGATGACGCACTGAATAAATAGCTGTTGGAGGAATGAATGGACGCATTCTTAAGCAGCTCCATTTAGGTTTTACCCAAATCACAGGCCACCTCGGATTGTCCATGAGACCCTTGTCCTCCCATGAAAGACACTAAGATGATCCAATGAGGCATGTGGGCCTCTTGATTGTATGTTACCAAAGAAAAAATTTTTAACTTTTTAAAAAAAAAGTTTTAAGTCAGAAGTGTGTTCAACCTGAAGGCGTGTATCAGTTTACTATTGTTGGATAACAAGTCTCTCTCTCCCCAGCTCAGAGGCTAAAAATAACAATCCTGGAATATTGCTCATTCATCTTGGGGTTGGCCAGGGTGAGCTGACCCAAGCCAGGATCAGCTGAGGGCAGCTCTGATTCGTATTACTCTCATACTCCTGCCACAGTGTGCTAGCCCTGGCATGTCCCTCTCACGCCAGGACAAAAGAGGGGAAGATCGATGAAAGCACAAGGGTCCTCTTAAGCCCTAGGCTCAGTTATGGCACACTGCCTCTTCTCCCTGCAAGCCACCAGCAACACAACTCCAATGACCAAACAAAAAGCCAAGAGGTATACAAGTACTCGCTACCCAAGATGAGGCCACAGCAAGGGTAGAGATACAGGGAGAGGTGAAAAGTCAAGGCTCAAGGTCAAGTAAATGATGAAATGCATTTAGAAAAGCAAGCAAATGGCTGCCTGGGTGGTGCAGTTCCTCAGATGAGTGTCCAGCTCTTGGTTCGGGCTCAGGCCCTGATGTCAGGGTCATGAGATCCAGCCCCAAGTCAGGCTCGGTGCTCAAGGCAGAGTCTGTTTAAGACTCTCTCTCTCTCTCCCCCTCTGCATCCCCGCTCTCTCTCCCATAAATAAATAAATGTTTTGTTTTAAAAGAAGAAGAAGAAAAGAAAAAGAAAGGGAGAAAGAACGAAAGAAAAGTGAATGCCCAAATGGCAATCAGATGCTCCATCACTATGTAGGTTAAATTCTTTTGAAAAGTAGAACCCCTCGGGGCGCCTGGGTGGCTCAGTTGGTTAAGCGACTGCCTTCGGCTCAGGGCATGATCCCGGAGACCCGGGATCGAGTCCCACATGGGGCTCCCTGCTCGGCGGGAAGCCTGCTTCTCCCTCTCTCACTCCCCCTGCTTGTGTTCCCTCTCTGGCTGTGTTTCTCTCTGTCAAATAAATAAAATCTTAAAAAAAAAAAAAAAAAGTAGAACCCCTCAAAACTGTCAAAGTATCAAAAGCAAGAAAAGCCTGAAAATTGTCACAGTCAAGATGAATAGGGAAGCGTAACCAAAAAAATGTAACTTGGAATTCTAGGTGGGATAATGGGACAGAAAAAAGCACCTCGGGTAAAATCTAAGAAAATCTGAATGAAATATGGGCTTTAGTTAATAATAATGTTTAGTCGTGAGAAATGTACCATACTAATATTAGATGTTAAGAATAGGGAAACTGAGTGTAAGTACATAGGAACTCTCCATACTTTCAACTTTTCTGTGTATTTAAAACTACTCTAAAATATAGTTTCCTTAAACAAAAAAACAGTCAACAATGGAATATGGTTTATGATAGCAAGAAAAATTTCTTGTCTCAATTCATCAAGGACGTAAGCTTCTTACTGTCTTACAAATGTCGGAGTAACTGCCTGTAGAAACCTCTTGTGTTAGGACCAGCCACATACTCACCTGAGAAAGGCTGAGTGTCAAGAGAGCTCTCGTCAGAGTCACCTGTCCGTCAGGAGAAGACAGTGGTCCCCAGGCGCCCCTGTGGGGTGTGGACCTGTCCACCCCTGCCCCCAGGTTCCTCTCTTTGGGCTCCTCCAGGCCTCTCCCCACTGCAGTCTTATTCTTCCCAGTGCTTTGCACCCTCCACTCGTCCTCTCTTTCTCCTGTTCCTCACCTGTACGTAAAGTCAGATTGAATAGTTCCAGCCCAGCGCCAAGGTGCTATGGTCTCAGAGGAAGGCAATGGAAACAAGTTAACAGAAAAATCGACGGCTACAGTGAGATCAAGGAAGCCCATTTCAATTTCATTTGTTCTTCAAAATCTCATTTAAATCCCACTGCCTTCCAAGAAAGCTTCCTTGACTGCTACCACCTTCATCCATGGCCCTTTCTGGGGGCCCCTGAAGCCGTTGTACCATCTAACCATTTCCTCCAAGTGTCTCAACCTAACGGACTGTACGTTCCTGGAAGGCAGGGACCAATCTGGATACATCTTGTATCCTCCACCAGGGATTTCAGGGAATGCTAGGTCATACGCCTCCCCCCCCACCTCCACCCCACCAAATACCAAGGAAGGACAAGTGCTTGGCACCCCAGGGGGGAAAGCCAGCTGTCTGAGGTTGCAGGCAGCTCAGTGGAGTACCCTGCTGCCATGGCAACGTGACCCCCCCTCAAGGAGACCAGGTTCCATGGAGTCTTGGAGCAGCTGCTACCGCTGGTCTCCACCAGTGCCATTTCTGCTTCCCTGGATTTTGTATTGGCTGGGATAATAACATAAATTAAGGTGTTTGTTGGTTTCTATTACCATTTTTTGAGTAAATCAGTTTTTCCATATTAATGCATGAGAAAGAGATTGTCAGCAAACATACCATTTATTTCACCGAGAAAAAGCTTTAAATGCTCAGTCATGTTTTTCTAATACAATTCAGGGCTTCCAAATTTATTTACTGCCGCCTCAACAAATTCAAGTAAATCATGCTTTTATACATGCGCGCTAGGCCCATGTTGAGAAGAGATTTGTTAATGGGCTGTGTTTGTCGAGTCGTAAGTCAGACTATAGTCCTAAAGCGATGGTTCTAATAAATCTCGCAATGCACGCGAGCGAAGTGTTCTTGCCTCATTCTTCCTGGAGTTCTGGTTCTAGTTGGAATGGCAGAAAAATGTAAAATCAAAGGGGATAAAAGGGAGCTGAAGCTCACCATCCATTTCTAAAATTAAATTTCCAAAGAGTACTTATAAAACATTGTTAAATTTAGGTTTTGTCACAAATTGGAAAATATAATTTGATTTTTTTTTTCTCTGATCTACCCCAGAGAAGTTTTTAGAGTTTGGGAGTTTACAGGTATGTTTGCTATAATAAAGCTTCTTTCCCATGTATGTGTATTTATACACATACACACATAAGTCTAAATATACATATGTGTGCAGATATGCATATTTACATGTGTTATATAACATACATAACTATATGATTTTACATATGATATATAATATACAAAATAATGTATGATTATATGTTTTGTGTTATATGTAATTATATAGTAATTTAAATATACAGTTATGTAATTTAATATGTGCAACATTTTCATATCTAAATGTATGTACTATATTAAATACCTAATTTACATATTACATAATTTAAATATATACAGTATGCATATTTTTATATATAACATGTATTTTAGTAGCAGGGGCGATAATTAACTGTGGTATTAAATGTGAGACAACACACATTTTACTGACACTGAACATTTGGAGAAAAGAGATGATACAGAAGGAAAAGGGAAGAGGAGGGAAGGGGGAAGGAGAAGGTGAGTTCGAAGCTGGAAAAGACTTTGGAGATCATCTTCTGGGCAACATTCCATTTTCCTGGCCTAGAAGATGACATCCAAAGGGAAAATTGATTTGTTCAACATAGCACAGCTAATCTATGGCTGAGCTGTAAGATGATGACAGTGAGGCAAAACCACTTGGATTTCTGCCCGAATTATGCAAAATCATGTACTAACGCTCACCGACTCCAGAGTATACATAATGTCAATCATCCAAACTTTGCTGGAAGCCAGCAAGCTTCCGAGCTGAGACACCCTGTGGGCTGTCCTCCTAACCCACAGCCAGGCTCGTCTCCAGGAGCCTGGTTGGTAGTTCGTCCTTCAGTTCCATCAGCAGGTTGAGAATCATGGGCTGGCTTTTTAATTAAAGATAATAAAGAAGGACTAAACAGTGTGTTGACTAGAAGCAAACCATTATTCTTCCTTAATCACTTAAGCCAAGCAATTTATCTTTGTATTTGGCAAACTCTCAAAAGGAATAAATCAATGCTAAATCTGAAATTCAATGACTTAAAGGCTTTTGGAGAAAAATAAACCTCCCAAGGCATCACAAAAAGGCAAGGGCCATGACGAATTTGAGACGTTTTACAAGTGGCTATGTTCTACCAGTGGAAAGAGGATTATTGTAAATAGTGCTAGTTATATATGAGTTAACCCTAAAGTACCTTAACTTCTTTAGAGGTCACCTTTTTAATTTTTTGATGCTGATCTCATAAATATGCCCCCGATTACTCAAAAGCATGTTCATTTTATGTACGGGGTTCTGCTGGTAAAATACAGCAGCATTCTATTATATATTATCACAAACACCACCTGGGCGTTTCTCTGTGTGCTTTAGCTAATATTTAAGATTGTAGAGATTTATTTTTTTAATTTTTCATAATTTTTTAAAAGATTTGATCTATTTATTTGAGAGAGAGGTTGAAAGAGAGCACAAGTCGGGGGAAGGACCGCGGGGGAGAGAGAGAGCAGATTCCCCCCTAAGCAGGGAGCTTGACGTGGGGCTCCATCACAGGATCCTGAGATCACAACCCAAGCCGAAGGCACATGCTTGGCCGACAGAGTCACCCAGGCCCCCCAAAACTGTAGAGACTTAACACACCAGGTACTTATAGTCAAGTGCAGTGATGTTCCAAAATAGATGATTATCAGGTTTAAAGATGTCCCCTCACAACTAACATGTGCACGGCTTTACATTAACAAGGCATGATTGCAAGTATTCATTCATTTTTTTTTACTGTGTTATGTTAGTCACCATAAAATACATCGTTAGTTTTTGGTGCAGTGTTCCAAGATTCATTGTTTATGAACAATACCCGGTGCTCCATGCAATACGTGCCCCCCTTCATACCCACCCCCAGGCTCTCCCATCCCCTAACCTCCTCCCCTCTAAAACCCTCAGTTTGTTTCTCAGCATCCACAGTCTTCCAGTTTCTCCCCCTCCTATTTCTCCCAATTCACTTTTCCCTTCCTTCTCCTAATGTCCTCCATGTTATTCCTTATGTTCCACAAGTGAAACCATATAATGAACTTTTAAAAAAATTTGTCCTAGATTCCTAAAACTCTCAGAAATAATACACAAATATATTCTCACTGTAGAAAACTCAAGAAGTATATACACAGAAAAAGCTCCCCTCTCTGTCAAGCCCCTTGTTCACTTCCGCATCCCAGAGGTGACCATTGTTATTAGTTTGGTATCTATCCTTCTAGAACAGTGCTGTCCAATAGAACATAGTAGGAGCCATAAACAGGTACATGATATTAAATACCCACATTGTTAAAAAGGAAAAGAAAAAGTGAAATTAATTTTATTAGTAACATGCTTTGTGTAACCCAACATATCCCAAGTATTATTTCAAAATGCAATCAATATAAAATTATAGTGAGATAGTTCACATTCTTTCCTTGTACTCAGTCTTCAAATCCAGTGTGTACTTTACACTTACAGCACACCTTAATTCAGACTGACCACATTTCAAGTGCTCAGTAGACACGTGGGGCAGTGCTACGTATTGGACTCTGCGGCTCTAGGTATTTCTTTCTGTATACGTAGCATGTATGGCGGTCAGGGCATATCAGTTAAGAGCTCTTCTGCTGCCCGTAATAGAACTAACAGTAGCCTAAATCACAAAGGCCCTACATTCGTCACGTAACTAACAGAACATCTAGATTGCCAAGGCTGCCCATCCCAAGGCTGGACCAGCAGCTAACAATCCAGGCTCCGGGTTGGTGTCTCTCTAATTCTCTCGACCCCCACCCCCACCCCCCGTGCTGCAAGATGACTGCCGCAGGTCCAGAGAGCGCATCTTTGTACCCGACCTACAAAGACAGGAAGCAGAAGGATGATTTTGAAAGCAAGAAAGAGCTCTTCCTGTATTCATGGAGGGGAAAAGATGTTTCTCAGATGCCCCTCATTGGCCAGAACATGAGTCCTTCCCTATTCACAGGGAAGCTGGGTATACAGCTATTTTTGTCTCCACAGCGAGAAGCAGAAAATGGAAAATAAGGTCAAAAATAGGTAATAGGTTATCATCCAAAGACCATGTGAAGATCTAGAATGGAATTCCTGGTTCAAAGGAATTTGCTCACTTTAGAGTTAGTTAGACTCTTCAAACACACATCGCGCGTGAGCTGTACCGATTTATACTTCCTCCAAAAGTATAAAAAAAAAAATATGTCTCATGGCATCAGCAGCACTGGCATTACTGAATCCTCAGATAACCCTGTATGGTTCATGAGCATCACCTTCATTTTCCCAGAAGTTGAATGACTTTCCCAGGTCATAACCAAGGAGAGGCTGAGCCATGGACCACCCCTTAAGTCCAGGTCTTCTGTTAAGAAACCCACTGCTTCCTCTTCTCTCAGTTGAAATCTTCCCAGCAAGTAACAAATAGTTTATGAAGACTAAACATACAATTAAAGAATTTCAATCTGAATTTTGTAAACAGTTGAAAACCCAATGGGAGATTCAGTTCCCTCCCAGAAGAATCTCTGATATTAGTGAAAAGCCCTTTATATGCCTTCCTTGTCTGAGCATCAGGCAGATAGATACTGGGGACAATGAATGATCTGTCTATGGTGATCTACTCAGAATTGCTTTTAGTCTCGAAGAGAAGATAAAAATCTCAAAGTGCTTTTATGCTTGTCTTGTGATGTATGAAAAAAATAATAGGGGAAAAAAACCTACGAGGTTGGCAGAAGGGTCCAATTCTATTGGATAAATGGTCACTGAGATTCAGAAAAAGTGATCTGGTCAAGATCATTGATATATGAGCCAGAACCCATGTCTTGCGTTTTAGGACATAGAAGAAAGAAATACTAGACATTGGGAAAGGGTTCCTTGTCTCCTATATCAAAAATTTCCCAATGGTCTAAGCACTAGATATAATAATAATTACAGCTCACACCCACAGAGGAGTCATGACATCCTAAGCACTGTTCTGAACCCTTGGCATTTGTTATTTTATTTTGTCTTAACAATAGTTCTATAAGGTTGTGTATAAGTCAGCTATTTCTGCATAACAAACAAACTTGCAGGGGTCTGCAAGAAACACTTAGTTATTATTTATCATTAACATGGATATTATTAAGTATCATTAACATGGATACAATTTTTTTGTGGTTCAGGGTATGCTCTGCCAGTTGTGGCTCTAAGCCAAAGACCAGGTTCAAGTTTGCTCTTGAATAATAATTGTCTTACTATTTTTGATCAGTGGATTTTTTAACAGACAACAGAAGTTTCCAAAAGAAAAACGGGAACACACGATGCTCTTGAGACCTAGGCTTTCTAAAGCCCTCATACTTATAGGAACATTCTGTTAGCCCCAGGTCAGTGGCGGGGCCAGGGATTATGCTCCCCTAATGGAAGTTGAGGGGGAGAGAGTAACTACCTGCTGAACAAGAATTTAATCTACCACAGGTGAATTTTATTATGCCTCACTTATAAATGAGCAAAGAAACTGAGACACTGAGAGGCTTAGAAACTCTTCCAAAATCACATAGCTATAAAGTGCCAGAGTTGAGATGTAGAGATTCAAAGATGAATAAGATTCAGTTCTGTCTGGGACATGGTTCCCTGCCTTAATACTTGAATTTATATGACATAGTCCCCCACAATTTTTTAAAAGATCTTATTTATTTATTTGACAGAGGGAGATCACAAGTAGACAGAGAGGCAGGCAAAGAGAGCAGAGGAAGGCCTCAATCCCAGGACCCTGAGATCATGGCCTGAGCCGAAGGCAGAGGCTTTAATCCACTGAGCCACCCAGGCGCCCTCCCCTCCAAATTTTTAGATACTGTATCAGTTTCCAACTTTGCTTCACAGTTCAGATCATAGCCCACATCATCATCATTACAGGGAATTTACAGAGATCAACCTACACTGTGTGTGTGTGTGTGTGTGTGTGTGTGCGCGTGTGTGCACACTCACAAATGCACACACAAGCATATACCTCTGATTAACACAAATAACATGTGGCTTGAATATTGCACACTCATTGGACCTTGCACACAAATCGTACTCTTGAGTGGGAATTGAAGTCAGTCCAGTGTGTTGTAGAAATTAGAGGCCTCCAACAAATAGAGAAATTTCCCCCATCCAGCTCGGTCACAGGGTTCAATAGAATTGAGAACAGGGCATTGGATTTAATAAGTAGGAGGCCATCGATGAAGTCATCATATGAAATTCCTGGATGAAGTTTCATCTGACATGTTGTTCTAGGGCCGTTGTTCTCACACTGTGGCCCCTGGACCAGTAACACCAGCATTACTTGGGAACTTGATAGAAATACAAATTCCCAGGCCCCACCCACGATCTACCAAATCAGAAACTCTGGGGGTGGGACCCAGCATTCTCTTTCAACAAGCTTTCCAGAGGCTTTTAAAGCTGCTTCTAAATTTAAGAACCACTGTTCTAAGGGGCTGTGAGAACACAAAGAAACACAGCTGTGTACAGTGTTCCTGATCGCTGACCTGCTGGAAGGTTGATTGTTTTCTGCCTAGCTTTCACATGCTTGGTTCTGTGAAATATGCCTTTACTTTACTGTCAGTTCAATGGTTGGGTTTGCTTATAGTCTGTTTAGCTGCTGTCCTATAAGAGAGACCCCATCTTGTATTGTCTTTGTCTCTAGTATCTCTAAAGATGGAAAGTTTGCAGTAATTTCCCTGTTGAAAGGTATACAAATCATTTTAGATTGGATCCTGAATCTTCTTTTTTTTTTTTTTCTTTTGTCTTATGACAACTGAGGAAATTTGACTAAGGTCTGGAGCTTGGGTATTAGCATTGTATCTGTGTTAATTTCCTGATTTTCACTATTGAAATGTGGTTGCATAAGAAAATGTGATTGTTCTTATGAAACCCATATTGTCATATTTAAACATAAGGGAGCATATTATTTGAACCTACTGTCGGGCAGTTTGGAAGAAAGTGTGTGTGTGTGTGTATGTGTGTGTGTGTGTGTGTGTGTGTGTGTGTGTGTGTGTAGAGAGAGAGAGAGAGAAAGAAAGAAAGAATGACAGAGCAAATAGGGTAAAAATGTTAGCATTTGGAAAATATGAGTGAAGAATGTGTAGGAAGACTAGGCACTATTTTTCCAACTTTTTGGTATTATTTCAACATGAAAAGTTGAGAGAGGGAAAGGGAGCAACCATAACATATGTTCCATGTGTAAGGGACTCTCGTGTTTCACATGTTGTCATGTTTTGGAGCATCACTCTTGTCCCTCCAGGATGTCCGGATGTGGAGCTGGAGAGAGGGTGCGCACTGGGTGTGAGGACAGGAGTACAGTGATCGCCACAGCTGGAAATGTGACCGTCCCTTCTGAATTTCTAGGGCATTTATTGTCTGTATTGCTTATTTGACAATATTTAGAAGTGGTTTAAGCACACAGCCTCTGGGGCCAAATGGCCAGAGTTCAAATCTTGCCCCCATCTCTTTTCAGACAAGCCCCCACTTTATCTGAAAGTGGGGCTGGTAATAGCAATGGGGATAAAATATGGGTCGCATGCTAAGAACTGTGCAGAGCACAGGGTCAGTCGTTCAGTGACTGTTTACTGTTGTCATTATATCCTATTATATCCGTGCCCGTCTTCATCATAAGTCGCTCGGTGTTTCTGGTAGCGAGTGTGGATAGTCGTGTGTCCATGGTAAGCTCAGCGTGTTCATCAAGTTCATGTGGTTCTCGCCCACTTTGCACCTGATGAAACAGTAACCCCAAGAGGTGAAATAACTTGCGAGCGGTGACTCAGCTTGTCAGAGTCACTGACCTATTCAAGTCTTGTGCGCCTGGAATCGTTTCTGCCAGCACCCGGTCAAGATTAGTGGTTTGGAAAAGCGGCCAGATGGGCACTCTGGTTTTCCAGAGGTTTTCAGAGGGGAAACAGCTTCACCATTGGGTACCAGGCACTTCCTGAAGTGGGACTAATATTCTCTCCAGAGTCATCAAAGTGGGAAAGTGCCAAGTACTGTAAGAGCATTGAACTGTAATTCATTTTCTTTTTAAAGATTTTATTTATTTATTTGACAGAGAGAAACACAGCTAAAGAGGGAACACAAGCAGGGGGAGTGAGAGAGGGAGAAGCAGGCTTCCTGTTGAGCAGGGAGCCCGATGTGAGACTCGATCCCAGGACTCCGGGATCATGACCTGAGCTGAAGGCAGACACGCCTAATGACTAAGCCCCCCAGGTGCCCCTGTAGTTCATTTTTTAGGCATTTGGTGTTTTGCGAATAATGGGAAGGAGCACAGTATGATGAGAGTAGAAAACTATGGGTTTAAATTTACCCACTAACTTGGACAAGTCAGTTAACTTTTGTAAGCCCTGATTTCTGCATCCATGAGAGGGGAGTAGCAGCAGGCCTCTCCCAATGTGGTGAACCAAGATCAAATGAGTTGCCCACAGGGGGTGGGGGGGGGCGAGGAATGCGTCTGGGGCATGGGTGGTCAGTGACTGCGGTTCTTTGTCCCAAAAACAAAGGTGAGGACCAACAGGAAGGAGCTGGTGGAATATTACTAGGGCCAGGAGGCCACTACCTGGAAGAAAAACTTCCAAGGGTTCTGCCCTGTGAGAAGTCCAAAAGAGCTTTAATCATGTGACCGTTTCATTCACACATTCATGGACCTGGGATGGACATCTGCACCACCAATCAGATCTTCAAGGAAGCATCCAAAACAGCCAGATTTCCTCCTTTATTCACACATCTTCAATCGTGTTGGGTTTGCCCTGCAATTACCCGGCTAATTGAAAAGGCATTATGGTACAGTCAAGGGCATTGGTTTCAGACTGGGATAAATGTGGCATAAAAGCAGCGACTTTGTGGGACTCTTGGCACGTAACTCCAGCTTCGTGAGGCTCAATTTCTTCACTCACAAAAGGGCTCCGCAGTTCCTGATGGGAATCTCAGGTGGTTGCTACAGTTGGGGTACTCACATGGCTATGCTGGGAGCTCAGCCGAGGATGTTGGCCCCAACACTCTCGCATGGCCATTCCAGGATATTTGCGTCAGTGTAGTTGAACTTCTGTATGTGGTGACTGCCTCCCCTAAATCAAAAGAACCAGGTGTCCTTTTGTGACCTCCTATTGGAAGTCAGAAAGCATCACTTCTACCATGCTGTTCTGGGTGAATCAGTCACAAACCCACGGAGAGCAGGGGAAAGGACATAGGTCAGACCTCTTGATGGAAGGGCCATCATAGAATTTACAGACATGTCTTAAAGCTGACACAAGAGCAATACCATGTTCTAAGATTGTTGAGAGGATTAGCTATACAATAATAGTGATGTATTTTGCATGTAGTATTATTGTTGAGATGATTATTGGCTTATCGCAGGTTAATTGGGTGCTGCTTCTCCCCATCAGTCTTAGAGATTACATGTTAATAAGAGAGAAACACAGTTAGATGGTGCTGTTTCTTCAAGCCCCAGGTTTATAAAAACCTAGTCCCTTGAATCCAGGCTGGCAACTAGTTGAATGTCATCGATCGGTCCCATGAACTGAGTAAATGCCTTCTCCATGTCCCTCAGATGCATTGATCTCCTGCTCTCCTCCCCGGTGCTGTGTGAATGTCACTGAATGGTGAGAGGCTGACTAAATGGGCAGGGATATTGATTTTCTTTTCTACCACTTTTGAAAGCTCTTTGCTTACCAGGTGCTGAGCAAACATCAGGCAAATGGCAGACCACACAGAAATAGATCCAGGGAGGGGCGACAAAGGCAGTTATGGTTTTCTGAGTGTGAGGCTGGTTAAGCTTCAGGTCCATTCTCCCCTCCCTATCCACCTCTGGTTTTACACTGAAAAGTGCACATCATTGTCCCTACTTTATTATCTGTCAATTCATAATACAGCTTGCCCAGATGGTACAAAGTACCATATGGAAAATACTTCCACCAATCCATGGAGATGAAGCTCTAGCCCTGTCTGAGGAGAGCTGACTGAAGATTTGGGTGGGCAGAGCTGATAACAGATGGGGCTGTGCATTTCAGAGGATGGGGTGTTCATCCCAGATGTCCAAGCACAGAATTTGCTTATACTCTGGAAATGGCAAAAAAGACCAACTTTGTCTATCTCAGTAGTGACAAGCACAGAATTTCTTTAAAGGAAAGAACATTCTAGAATCCACCCATCAACACTATATTGCTATCGGCAATCAGGGAAACTGAGATATGTTTAACTCCACTCAGAAAAAAAAAAAAAATGCCAGTGGTTCCCTCAGGCAGTCAAAGGGAGGCCAATTGGAAATCACCTACAAATTCACACCATTGGAAGGAAAGCAAAGATGAGGGGTAGAGAGGGATGTGGAGATTTTGGTTGGCTCCATTTCCCAGTATGCAGTCCCAGAGAATTTGTTTTAAGGAACAACAAAGGAGAATCTCCAAAGAATACTTTCTAATGATCTTGCCAAATTTTCTAAATTTCAGTGGATTATTGATTTTAGCAGAAGGAGATGAAATCATGGGCATTCTTGGGCTTGGTTTTAGGTTTTTGTGGTGTTCATAAGGAATAGACCAGTATAGGGCAGGTTTGCCAAGCTCTCTCTTTGGAGCACATTCTCAGCACTTGGTTTGAAGAACATTCATTTTATCCTCAACTGCAGGTAAGAACGGGATGCTGTGCTTTCATTTCAATCCAGAAAACAAATTTGTTTTTCTATCCAATTTCTAGAGGAGCAAAAAGAGGAAACCACCTCATTTTACTTTATGACAACGGAATTCCTTTGTTCTCCCTGAGATGAATAGTAGGGTTGTCTTAAAGCACTGAGAGAAGAGAAAGGAAAATTCAGTCTAAATGTCTCCATTCTGCATACATGACCTTGGATTTGGGGATGGAAAACTTCATGTGGGACAGGCAGCCATTTCTACCTGTCCCAGCTCAGGCACTTCCAACCCTGAGGTCCCTCTGGACCAGGTTCTTTCTTCCGAAAAGAAACTTGATTTGGTTCCTGCTGTTTTTGTTTTAAAGTGACCATTTTGCCTATTCTGTTGGGATTGTTTCAGGAAAGGAACAACCCTGAAGAAGATTCTCATTCTCTTCAATCCACTTTTTCTTTTTTAAAAGTCAAATAAGAGGAACCTGGGTGGCTCAGATGGTTAAGCATCTGCCTTCAGCTCAGGTCATGATCCCAGAGTCCTGGGATCGAACCCTGCCAGGGATGGAGCCTTGTGTTGGCTACCTACTTGTGCTCTCTCTCTCTCTCTAATAAAAATTAAAAAAAAAAAAGAGTAATCCCACCTTAAAAATCAAATAAATGCCTATTGAGTTCTGGGAACTGAGAAATAAAGGGGAACAGGAATTATACCTTCAAGCAGCTTTGTGTGCTATCAGGAAGGCGAAACAAATCGCTTCACTCAGAAAGATTAAGAGACAGTGTTGTGATTCCAAGCAAAAGTCTCAAAACTCTGGTGAGTACAAGTTAATCCAAACTGACAACAGAACTTCTAGCAAATTGTACCTCCCTTAAAATTCAAGACAGCACTCCCAGAAAGGCTATAGGAATGTGCTTTTGAAGTGATTTTGCTGGACACATCAAGATATACCATATACTTTTTCTCACGAATATTGCCTGTTTTTAGGGAGGTCTAGTCAACAATTAAAATAATAAGACTCTCCTCTAGAAGTCTCCTTGGGGCTATGGAGCACTTTTCAGATTTCAAAAATTAGCTGTGTAACTGGGACAAATTGTATAGCCTGAACTCAAACATGACATAGGTTTTTTTTTTTAATTTTTGTTTTTCCCATAACCCAGCCATTCTATCCCTCTCCCCCACCACCCAGCAACCCTCAGTTTGTTTCCTAAGATTAAGAGTCTCTTATGGTTTATCTCCTTCCCCAGTCCAATTTTGTTTCATTTTTCCCCTCCTAACCCCCATCATCCTCTCCCTGCCTCTCAAATTCCTCATATCAGAGGATACTTGTCTTTCTCTAATTGACTTATTTCGCTCAGCATAATACCCTCCAGTTCCATCCACGTCGTTGCAAATGGCAGGATTTCATTTCCTTTTCAATGGCTGCATAGTATCCCAGTGTGTGAGAGTGTGTGTGTGTGTGTGTGTGTGTGTCTGTGGGTGTACACACAGACACACATCTTCTTTAACCATTCATCTGTTGATGGACATCTAGGTTCTTTCCATAGTTTGGCTATTGTGGACATTTCTGTTATAAACATCGGGGTGCATGTGCCTCTTCAGATCACTACATTCATATCTTTATAAATACCCAGTAGTGTGATTTCTGGGTCATAGGGCAGCTCTATTTTCAACTTTCTGAGGAATCTCCATAGTATTTTCCAGAGTGGTTGCACCAGCTTGCATTTCCACTAACAGTGTAGGAGGAAAACATGACATAACTTTTTTAAATACTGACTTGATATAAACAACATGGTGAATTTCCCTTGCTTGTGTAATTGTGGAGTGGTCCAATTCATGTTCAGAAGTGGAAAGAAAAAAAAAGTGAATAGAAATCAGACCCCATCAGGGAATAATGGTAGGCTCTCCACATTTAGGAGAGGTGGGGTTAGAAATGATAAAAATACCCTCATGTATCCACCACTTTATAAAGGCAAAACCATAATAAGGAAATAGCAGGGTTTTCTCTGAAACTGGGAAAAAATATTTTTTTACATCTGATTTTGTTTCCCCCAAGAGAATTACAATTTAATGATGGATATACCAAAGCATGGGAAACGTCCAATGCTCTAGCTGACTATTCAAGTCCTAACTGTGTGTTTAAACAACCCTTTTGCAAAGGAGTTACCAAAAATAATATTGGCTCTTCTCAGAAAATGTAGCAGATATTCAAGAACAGGGAGAGTGTGGGCAATGGTTTGTGCTTCGATATTTTCCCCAGTTTTATTGAGATATAACAGACCTAGGGCACTGTGTAAATTCAAGGTGTACAACACGGCTGTCTGACTTTCATACATTATGGCATGGTGACCACAATAAATCAGTTAGCACCGATCATCTCAGAGAGATACAATAAAAGAGAGAGAAAGAGAGAGAGAGAGAGAGAGAGAGAGAGAGATCAGGAAGTAAGAAGATAAAAAATTTTCCCTTGTGGTAAGAACTCTCAGATTTACTCTCTTAAGAGCTCTTCCTTATACCTATAACTGCCATTGTCATTACATCCCTAGTACTTATTTATCTTATAACTGAACATTTGTACTTTCCTCTGATTCTCCCTCTCTCCACTTTCCACTACCTCTGGAAACTAGAGATCTGATCTCTTTTTCTGCATCTTTTTTTTTTTTAAAAAAGATTCCACATAGAAGTGAGATCAGTGTTTCTCTTTCTCTGTCGGACTTATTTCACTCAGCATAATGCCCTCGAGATCCATCCCTGTTGCCATAAATAGCAGGGTTTCCTCGTGTTTTTCATGACTAAATAATGTATCATTGTATATATATTGAGTGTATATATGTATGTATACACACATACACACACACACACACCACAACTTCTTTATCCACTCATTCATTGATGGACACTTAGGTTGGTTTCCATGTCTTGGCTGTTGTGAATGATGCTATTATAGACATGGGTGTGCAGACATCAGTGTCTTCACTTCCTCTGGATATAGTCCTAGAAGCAGAATTGCTGGATCATTAGGTTAGTTCTTTGTCTGTTTCCCATAGCAGATGCACCAGTTTGCATTTCCACCAACAGTTGTGCATCAACATTTTGACACAGAAACATTAAGATTTGAGAGCAAGTGCCCTGGGAAGGAGGGACTATGGGCACACATGAGGGTTTGTAAGGAGACTAACCTGGCAGGATCATGATGGAAGGGCCATGGCAAGCAGATGTAGGCTGGACAGATGGACTAAGGATACTCTGGTGCTTTGAAGTCCAGACTAAACCACTGTTACATTCTACAGAAAGAAATGGTGCTCGTGACTAAAGAGAAGACTAAAACTTGGCCATTGGGGAGAGTGAAAGCCATTTGCCTCTGTCTCGTCTACCACCAAACTCTGGTTCAGGAGAGGAAATGGACAAGGCACCCATGTATAAGGCAAAGGAAAGAGCCTTGTTCTTTTGTCCAGGTCTATCCCGAGCTCCTAACTCCATAATGATAACCTTTCATCTTACATAGCCCTCAGCTCTTGAGTCATACCCAGCCATTGGGTCTTTCCCATTGAGGTCCCAGAAATAATGCTACAGAGACAAGTCATCCCTCTGAGCCATCTTCGAATTCCTGACCCACAGAATCTCTAAACATCCTGAAGTGTTGCTTCAAGCTACCACATCTTGGGATAATCTGTGATTGCAGCAACAGTAGCTAGAACACAAATGTTGACCTCTTGACTCACTGTTGGGTTGTCCTTGGTTCTACCCATTAGTTTAATCACCTTCTCAGATACGGTGCTGGAAGTCTACAATCCTTTACCAAGTTCCCAGTGTGGCAAAGACTGAAAGCCTTAGAGGAATCTCTCCCCAGGCCTGTTGTGTATTTCTCTGACATCCTGAACAAATGAAGTGGCTGAAAATTGCAATGTGTTGGAAATACCGCCACCGGGCTTCTTTCTGCTTCTACTTACACAAATGGTACTCCTGCTCTGTGATTCCTGGCTCCCAAAAGGAAACAAGTCACCACCAGTCTCTACCTCCCTTCTGCCAATTGCACATTTGGGGAATGGAAGTTTCTCAGGAAAAATAGAAAAGAAGTATTGCCGGAGATGGCTGAGGTGGAGTTTGGGAGAGGGATACACAACAGTTTTCTCATTGGTTCATAGAAACCTTTTTCTGAACTAAAATGTACACAGTGGGGCAAAGCCTGAGGATGGTCTTACCAGATTTTTCACTGAAAGGTTATCATGTTTCCAGGACATTCTATAGATGGGTCACAGAATATGTTATTACTATAGCTTCACTGACCTAGTGCTTGGTATAGCAGATCCTTCTAACACGGCTTGGACTGGCCCTACTTTTCATGGTAGTGGGTCTTCTCTGGGTATTCTGTATCTCTGTAAAAGTCCTTCATCCCTGCAGAGATATCTTCATTGGACAAGTAATCAATCATCAGCTCCATATTCCAGCAAGACTACAAGCAGCCTTGCTGTATGTTGTAGGGAGAACAATGGCCCCCCAAAATGGCTCTGTCCTAATCCCTAGAAACTTTGAATATGCCCTGGGCACATGTCAAAGTGGCAAACAACTGACTTGAAGGAAGGGAAAGTCTCCTGGATTATCAGGATGGGCCCAGTGTCATCCCAAAAGTCTCCTAGGAAGGCAGCAGCAGAGGAGGTCAGAGTGACACTGTAGAGAAGAGTTTGGGACCTGCTGTTGCTGCCTTTGAACCTGGAGGAAGAACACCACAAGCCACAAAATGTGGGCAACCTGTGGAATGCAGAAAAGGCGAGGAAATGGATCCTCTCCTGGAGCCCCTAGAAGAGCGCAACCCTGCAGACACCTTGCTTTTAGACTTAGACCTCCAGCACCGAGAAAGAATGCATCTGTGTTGTTTAAAGCCACGAAGAAAACTAAGATAACGTAGAATGAAAATGATTTTCTCCTTGCACTTGTCAGAGGGCAGATCTAAGCGCACATTGGTCCTGTACCTTCCAAGAGCACTATTGCAAAGTCGATGTTTCATTTTCTTCTTTTGTTATGCATTGCTGTGCTTTGGCTCCTTAACACCCCATCGCTGGGTGCGCTGTGCATAAACCGAAGTATATTAGGAATCAATCTCTCTGACCTTTATTCCTTGTTGATGTTTTGTCATTTGTGGGCTACTTAGCTTGACAAATGAATTACAGTCTAGCTGCCTGGTGCAGGGATGCAGTTACCAGCCCCCGCCCCAATATTTCAGACATAAGCCAAATGCAATTTCAACACACATTTTCTTTGCCACCCTGTCAACCTGGGATTGTTCCATTAGCAACTAATAAAATACCAAGAGGAGGAAGCAGTTGGCAAGACATCGCTGTTGTTGGGGCTAACTTTTGAGGACGACGAAAAATAGACGCCTTTTAGAAAGAAAGAGCAGAATAAGTGAATTTCCGGGCTTCTTTAACTCTTTAGTCTATTGTCCCAATCCAAAACTCAAACTTTCTTCAGGGCTCCTTAAAGAAAAGGAGACTACGAATTTTCAAGGTTTCATTTGTATCCTGTAGCATCCAGCTCTTGGTTTGTTCCCCTGCTGGAAATTCACAATGAAACAATACTGCAACCTTTGTCACAGCAGACAAATGGTAAGTATGTCCCTCCATGCTGCAGACATGTCAGGCATTAAGAATGTCTAGAAGCAAACAATTTCAGGAGGGTTTTTCACCGTGCTCTCTCGCCTTCTTTGTCTTAACCCTACACTTTCTGGTGGCACCCAATTCTGATCCTTGGAAACTGCCTAAGAGTTTCAGAATTACCTTTTTCATAAACTCCCATTTCTTGCCTGCACAAATTTCAACCACTTTCACAGAGAAAACACCATCTAATGAAAGAGTTCATGCATAAGCGTTGCTAAATGGTAACACCTGGGTGTGCTGTCAGTCCCAGAGGACTCATTTTCCAAACCTTTTCAAATAGAGACAAAATCAACACGGGTAATGAAGGCTTGGATTTCAAGCTTAACTCTTCCTGGATGGAATCCAGTCAGTGTGCAGGTGCTCAGGGGAGGTGACTTGGGTCCCTGGAAGCTTTCTCTGGGCCCCTCAAATCACACCATTTATACCACGACTGAAAATTCTGCCTCTGCTTTTCCCTTCACAGAGGAGATGGATTCCATAGCCACATTATTCATCATAATTATAGACAATAATACTTATATATGCCTCAGAGTTCACAACAAAGGAAGATTAGCTCATGTGATCCTCGCCACGAAGCGTTATGCAATCAAGAATTCCATCCTCTCCATGCTATATACATCAGAGGTCAACAAACTTCTTGTGTAAAGGGCCAGAGAGCAAATGTGTCGTGAGCCATATGGTCTCTGTTGCAAGTGCTCAGGTCGCCCTTGGAGGGTGAAAGCAGCCAGAGGCAGCACGGGAGCGGGTGAGCACAGCTGTGTCCAACAAACAGTATTTACAAAAACAGGCAGAAGGCTAAAATTTGCTGGTCCCTGCTCTAGAGGAAGAAAACATGATCCAGAGAAGCTGAGGGACCCACTTCAGAACACACACAGATAAGGAGCAAATCAACCCAGGACCCCAACTCCAGTGCTTTCTGACTCCAAATCTAGTGCTCATTCGTTGCACCATACTGCTTTGGGGGCATGGTCTTTAGCAATTGGTAGAGTTGTGGCTTTGGATCAAGTCTCTCGCAATCTCCACCCATCCCCTTCCCCCATGCACATTTGTGAGGCGGCGGCTGAGACTGAGGCACCGTCATTACCATGCAGTCACGGAAACAGTGAAGGTAACTGACCCATAGGACCAAACCAGGCCAAAGATAGGATAATTTGTGAACCTTCATTGCATATTCAGTCGGATTCATCCATTCCTTCCAGAAGCACATGATTGAGCCCTCCCACCAGCATGTCATAGGGACTAAGCAGCCCAGACAGACACACGCTCACTCGGCATCCTCTTCCTGTTTCACCAGTAAAAGCAGACCAGCACCATGGTGGAGGTGTTGATGGGGACAGAGCTTTAGGAAGTTATGCCCCTGTGTTGTGCTGGAGCCATTCATTCTCAGCTGAGCATTATCTGAACACCTTCTCTGTGGGTCCTGCTGGTTTCTCTTCACCGTCACCTCCAGGTGACTTCCTGGGATGGTGACTTAGTCAGGTGGGAGGACACTGTTTGGGCGACAGCTGGAGTGGACAGGGGCAGAGCCTTCATCTCACTCCTCCCCTTGTTTCATTCGTCCTCCCAGAAACCCTCTCCGTCACACCGAGGCCCTTTTGTGCATCTGCGATAGGAAACAGCCACCCACATGGCTCAGGCGGGGTCTCTTTGACTACTGGGAGTGCAGCCAAAACTATCAATAAAGCAACAGCCTCACCTTGCTTCTTTTCCATGCTCACCTCTCCAAAGAACCTTCTTGAGAGGACCATGTCATTTTGGCCAAAGACAGAGTTTACGGGTCCTTGGGACCCTTGGCATCTCTGAGAAATTGTCCTCAAAAGGATACCCCAGTCTAACTATCCCTTCCTCAACACAGAGCATAGTACCTGCCATCTTTTAATATCCTTTTCCTTAATACAGTCCCCTAAATCTAAATCTTTCCTCCATCCTGGAAATAGGAACGAGCGGAAGATTGAGATCATGCTAAAGCACAACCCAAGCCCCATACACACATTCCAACAAACACGGGAGCTGGAATTTTACCTTCTCAAAGCATTCCCAAAGCTGCACTTTGCTCAGCTAGAAACATCTTCTGATTCCTCTTTAATTACACTGACTTATCTCATGGTATATCTTGTATATAGTGCTTTTGATGATAGGCACCAATCTGTTAATATCTTGTCACTGAGATGGAATAACAGGAACAGTGACCAGTGGCATGCAGCCACATCCTCTTTCCTCAATTGATTGGTCTTCATTCTTGCAAGATGGCCAAACCTCCCTAAATGAGGGCAATCGATACAGTGCATTCAGCCAGAGTCATGGCTTAACTCCCTGTTCTTTGAAAAGTCAAGCCCTATGATTTGCCTGCACCTGGGCTCTCCAGAAAGGCATTCCTGCATGCTCAAGAGGGATATTAAGCAGCCAGACTCCTGCCTGCTCTGCTCCTCGAGCTACTGGCCTTCCTGGTCACATCCGTTCTCCCCAGAGCCCTCTCGCCTGTAGATCCCTGTTTGGATCTTGACAACCGAGGCCAGTGGCAGGTGGCAAAGCAGATGAGCTAGAGTATCTGAGTTCAGGAGTGGTTGCTCTCCTCTGTAATCTCAAATCACCCCCCTCAATGGCTTTCCTGGGTCTCTTGTTTGATGAGCTGTTCAGTTGATCAGCTCAAACACCGAGATAACACACTACCTCGCAGCGGTGAAGTCAAACGTGGGCGGAGCCCCTGCAGGTGGGTCGCCCGCATTCGCCACACGGGAATGGGTTCTAGCCCATTTCTCTTGCAATGTCTTTAGCTAAGAGCAGTAAGACTGAATCAGAGGGGCCCGGGTAGCTTTGGAAGGCTCCATCCCACTGCCTCTCCACAGGACCCGAAATATGATAACACTGGCAGTAACGGCAATAGCCAATGCAGGCATTTATGAGTATATACTATGGGCCAACGGTCTATATGCATGATCTCATTTGATTTTCTCCACGATCAAAATTATAAAGGGGAAGCAGAGAAGGAAGGTGGCCAAGTAGGAAAGCATGCAGACCATACGACCAGATTGCTGAGGTCTCCTACGAGTTTCTGAGGGCTGCCGTAAGCAAGTATCACAGACTGCGGACTTAAGCAATGGAAATGTATGCCTCACAGGTCTGGAGCTAGAAGTCCAAGATCAAGGGGTTGGCAGGATTAGCCAAGAGGCAAGGATCTGTTCCAGGCCTCTCTCCTTGGCTTGGAGATGGCTGTCTTGACCTTGTATCTTCACAGCATTGCCCTCTGCGTGTCTGTATCCAAATTTCTTCTTTTTATAATAGGACACCAGTCCTATGGGATTAAGGCTCACCTTAATGACCTCATTTTAATTTAATGACCTCTTTAAAGACACTACCTCCAAATACGATTGCATTCTAAGATACTGGGGGTGAGAACATCACCATGTGAATTCTTAGGTGGACACAGTTCAGCTCAGAATAGGTACGAACCGTGGCTGTACCCTTGGCTGCCTGTGTGACTCACAATATACAACTCACAATACATTTACTGTCTCCTGCCTTCATTCCTAAACCCCCATGAGGTTGCCGTGAAAAACAGCTGAAACACTGTACATGAAATACTTACAGTCAGCCCGCAATAAATGTTAGTTAGTATCAGGTCTCACCCCCATTTTACAGGTGAGCAAACTGAGCCTTAAATAGGTCCAGTAGCTTGCGGCAGATCTCACAGCTGGTCAGCAGCAGGTGCATCAGGGACCGTAGCTTACCTCTGCCAGTCCCAAAGACCAGGCTCTCATCCACAATGCTACCCTGTCCCTTTTACCACATTTTCTGCTGAATCGAAGTCAATATTCTGCCTAAATAGAAGGAAAGCTACAGCATCCTTTCCAGCCCAACCCATTTAAACTTTCCACCCCAGCAGCTCAAACCTTGAAGGGAAAGCTACCCCCCCCCCGCCCCCGTGTGCCCCTGGCATCTCATGAGAGGAAGAACAGAGCCTGTCCCTGTTGGCCGCTGACTCTGTAAGCACACATCCAAAAGGACTCGGGTCCTCTCCCCTCCCCAGGAGACTGATACCAGGGAGGAGGATCAGGCCAGGAGCCAGTGGAGACTTCTGACTTCAGCCTTAATTCTGCGTCCCGTGTGGACTGATCTTCAAGCCCCCCACACACACACACCGCCCACGTATTGGGCATGATGTTTCTGGAACAGCTATTTTTGTTTTGGTTTAACCTATGGGGGGAGGAATCCTCGGCCCATAATAAAAGCTAAGTCATTTATTGTGCAAATTAAGAGGTTTGTGATAAACAGGAGATCCGCATTCCTTGGAAAACTTGCCTTGTGCCTGCCCACGCACCCCCCACACCCACTCACCCGAGCCTGCCAGCCCCGCCCCTCCCCGCTAGCACGAAGGGAATACAGAGCCATGCTTTTTTTAGTGAGTAAATGGAATGTGTTTTCTTACGGATGAGAATTCCTTGCAGAGAGAGCCCTCGATGTTGTTGGGTTTAGCTACTCTGTCCTTTGCTCGCATCTGGTTGTGGGGTTTCTTTTTATTTTTGTTTTTGTTTTTTTCCCCCGCATCTGATTTGATTTTGGTCCCCTACCTGAACTGTGTCAGCATGGGGATGAGAGAGACAAGGGAGGTGCAGAGGAGTCCCCCAGCACACAGTGTCTCAACCCCAGCTTAGGAATCAAGTACCTGGAAAGCTTTAACAGATACTGAGGCCACGCCCACTCATCAGGGACTCATTTGACAAACTGCCCAGCGGATTGTGCAGCGGGTCAGCCTTCGGACCCACGGCTTCCCACCCAGAGGCACAGGATGTACCATAGAACCAGAGCCGGGCTTGGAGTTCCGCGCTCTGCAAGTGCTCAGCCAGGACCGGTAGCACACTCCACGCCCCGCCCGCGGTTGGGGCGGGGGGCCCGAGGGGCGGGTGAATAAGGCACCCCGGTGATCAGAGTAGCCCCTTTAGGGTATCAGCCGTATTTTTTTAAAGTTCCCTAAACTCTCATGCACGGTTAGTGAGCATGCAGTTTGGTGCAAACTTTCTGGAGAGCATTTGGCAATGATTGCCCTGTGGAAATTGAAGATCATACAGTAACCGTAAATCCTGCTGCTTATAATTTATCCTTGAAAAAAGATTCTCACTGCAGCCTTGAGGAGAACTGCAAAACAGCAACAAAATATGCAGCCAAGCAGAGTATCCTTCAGTAGGTGACGAGATCATTAAATCTGCTTTAACCACATGAAGAAATGATGTGCATCTGTTAAAGAGAATGAGTTTTCATTAAGAACAGCGTATGTCTCTTGATCCTTTCGTAGTAAATTTAAAGGAGATAGTACCAGATGTTATATCTATAGTACAATAGATACAAACATTATAACATAAGTATTAGAGGTACCATATATAACATAGAGCTATTATCACCAATAGGTATAATACATATAAATCCACTGGTTACATATTATATAATATATATCTATGTAGATACTAAACATATGGATGGGGCACCTGGGTGGCTCATTTGGTTCAGCATCGGACTCTTGGTTTTGGCTCAGGTTATGATCACAGAGTCTTGAGACTGAGCCTCTAGTCCGGCGTCCTGCTCATCGTAGAGTCTATTTGGGACTCCCTCTACCCCTCCCACTTGTGCTCTTTCTCTTTCTCTCCTCTCCAATTAAATAAATCTTTGAAAAAATATGGAATTTATCCATCAGTATCATATATGTGCATGTGTGTGTGTGTATCTTTCAAATTTGTGACGTATCAGTTTCCTATGACTACCAAAATAAATTAGCACGAACTTGGTGCCTTAAAATAACTTCTACTTACTCTCTCACAGTTCTGGAAGATGGAAGTCCAGAATCAAGGCGTTGGCAGGCCTGCACTCCTCCGAGGCTCTAGGGGGCAGTCCTTCCCGGCCTCTTGCGGCTTCTAGCGGCCACCAGCATTCTTGGGCTGCGGCTGCTTCACTCCACCTTCGCCTTCATGCGGCCTTCTGCTTGTCTCTGCGCGTGCCTCTCCCCATTGTGTCTCTTATAAGGACACTGGTCATTGAACGCATTGTCGCTGGATTGAGGGCCCACCCTGATAACCCAAAATGGTCTCATCTCAAGATCTTTAATTACAACTGCAAATCCCCTTTTCCCAAATGAAGTCACATTCACCAGTGCCAGGGATTAGGATGTAAGCATATAATTCGGGGGCATATATGGTTGGGGAGACATGTATTTGGAGGGAACATTCAATCTACTGCACTATAGAAGAATCATGCTAAATATACTCCTTTTTTAAAAAACTTCCTCTTCCTCTGCATATGTGTATGAGTGCTTACAAATAAACATTTTCTGGAAGGACTCATGAGAAGTTATGAAGAGCGGTCACCTTTGAGGAGAGAGCTATTTGAGAGCAAGGAAGAAAAGAGGAGGATAAATGTTCCCTTCCCATTATATAACTTTCTGGACTGCTTTAATTTTCCAACCGTGAACATATGTTACCTTCTTTTTTTTTTTCCTTTCTTTTTTTTTTTTTCTTTTTACGTCAACAGGGATTCTCAGGAAATGGAGGAGGAATTATGTTTCTTTTTCTTGTCTTCTTTCCTATTTCTTTGCTTAAAAACAAGTTTTATTTAATTAAAGAAGCAATTCACCGAAGGGATTCGGATGTCCAGCCCAACCAGAGTAGGAGTGGTCCAATCCAACCCTGTCTTTCCCCAGAGAGAGAACCAAGAGGGAGGGCAGGACAGGTACCAGGATTGCTGGAGGCTAAGGGCTGGTAGGCATCTCCCTGTCCCCTCACCTGGAACTGACATCTTCAGAGGATGGCCCCAAGGCATCATATCTGCAGATCTCGTTACCAAGTGAGGATCTCAAAGCTTGGATCCCACTAGGGCCTCATCACAATTCTGAGAGGTAGTAATAGGCTTTTCACAGAGGAAGAAAATGGGCTTCTGAGAGAGTGTCAACCTTGAGGCAGGTTGGACTCCCCTGGAGTCTGACTCAGTCCAAGTGTGGTCTGCACATGGGGGTTGCTAAACTTCTCCAGGTGACTCAATGGCACTCCAGGTAGAGGATAGCTGACCTGAGGACCAGGAAGGGAACAGATATCTGTGGACATCTCCTGTGTGCTGGGAACTGTGTTTCATAGCCATTCCATAGCAGGTGACCCCACTCATTCCTCAAATCAACCCTCAGAAGGAGGTATGCTCATTCTGGTGGTAAGGGAACAGAGCTCAGAAATAGCACTGTTATGCTCAAAGATACAGAGTAGCAGAGCGAATGTCCATCTCAAACCCCATCTGTGGTCCCCATAATCCAGAGCTACCGCCTCCCAATCCAGAGCTCTTCCTACAAAACCTCACGACTTCCACGGAGGACTCTCCCCAGTTCACTTATTAGGGGCTCCAGTCCAGGGGTGGGGCAAACTCAGAAGAGTTCCACTTTGTTAACTGCTCAGAAATTTGCCATCAGAAAATCTAGAAAAAGCAAAAATGATCACACATTATCTGTTGGAAAATGCCTGGGTTTAGCGTGCCTCTGATAATCGCTCTCAGCAAATGACAGGAGTGACAAAAATTGTGTAGCCTTGGGCTGGTGCATCAAAATATGCCCGATAGGTGTTAGACATTCAGAGGAAACTCCTGGAGACAACAGTGGAGCACTCTTTCAGGAAATGTTGATCACCAACACTCTTGATAGCACAGAGGATGACGTGTTATAGGAAAACACAGATGTGGAATATTCTGAGTTAGATTCCAAATGTGCAACAGGGTTGTTGTTTTTTTAGGATTTTTTTAATTTATCTATTTGACAGAGAAAGAGAGCACACAAGTAAGCAGAGCGACAGGCAGTGGGAGAAGGAGAAGCAGACCCAACCGCTGAGCAGGGAACCCCATGTGGGGCAGGGCTCCTCCATCCCTGGACTCTGGGATCATGGCCTGAGCAGACACTTAACCAACTGAGCCATCCAGGTGCCCCTAAGTATGCAAAAGTTTAGAAACATCCTAACCCAATTTATTTCCTAACATTTTCCCTCTTTATTGTTTTTCTTCTTTGCAAATATTTTATTGGGTTAAAGAAATCTTTGTCCAAATGGAACTATAATAGTACTTCATATGGGGCACCTGGGTGGCTCAGTTGGTTAAGCAACTGCCTTCGGCTCAGGTCATAATCCTGGAGACCGGGGATCGAGTCCCACATCGGGCTCCCTGCTCGGCGGGAGGCCTGCTTCTCCCTCTCTCACTCCCCCTGCTTGTGTTCCCTCTCTGGCTGTGTTTCTGTCAAATAAATAAATAAAAATCTTTTTTTAAAAAAAAGAGTACTTCATGTACAAAATAAAGTTTACAAATGAGAAGAAAGCACTATGACAGGGTTTAATTCTCAGGAGCCATAGTCAAGTTCCTAGGGTTGAGTTAGTTTAATTCTTTTTTTTTTTTTTTTAAGATTTTATTTATTTGACAGAGAGAAATACAGCGAGGGAACACAAGCACAGGGAGTGAGAGAGGGAGAAGCAGGCCTCCTGCCCAGCAGGGAGCCCTGATGCAGGGCTCAATCCTGGGACTCCTCCATCAGGACCCAACCTGAAGGCAGATGCTTAATGACTGAACCACCCAGGCTCCCTGAGTTTGTTTAATTCTTACTGGTTGTATTAGTTTCCATAACAAAGTACCACAGTCTAGGAGGCCCAACACTACAGAAATTAACTCTCTCACAGTTCTAGAGGCCTGAAGCCAGGAGTCCTGGTGTTGGCGTGCCACACTCCCTCTGAAATGTCCAGGAGTGGACCTCTTCTTGCCTCTTCCGGCTTTCAGTAGACCCACGAGTGTCTTGGCTTATCATAGAATAACTCCAACCTCTGCCTCCTCTCTCTTCCCATGGCTTCACTCTGTGTGCCCATAGGTCTTCCTGTGGTATTCCCTTTGTGTATCTGTCTTTTTCTCATGAGAACACCAGCCATGTGGTTTTAGAGCTCCATCTTCCTCCAGCATGACCTCCTCTTAACTAATCATGTCAGTGACAACCCTTTTCCCAAATAAGGTCACATTCTGAAGTATCAGAGGTTAGGCCTTCATATATCTTTCATAAGGACATAATTAAACTCACGAAAGTGGTAAAGAAAATAATTCTTAGTGGTACAGAAAATATAATGGTGTGACCCAATCTACAACATCATAGGTATAAAACTTCGATATTTTCACCAAGGTATCAGTTCTGTGTTTTATGTTTCTTTTCTTGTGCTCACTCCAAGATAACCTGTTTCGCCTTTTGGAGCCAGGTTTCCATATGGCTCCTCTTTCTCCTGCCCCACACAGTCACTGCTAATTAGCAGCTGTTTAATTATCAGCCCAGCGGGAAGTGATCTAGGCCCTGATCCTTGGAGAGTTACATTCATGGTTAAGCTGTCCCAGATACTGGAAGGTTGACTGTGCTCTGTGCCTTAGGGAGGGGCAATGTGGCATAGTGGAAAGTACATAGCATTTAGAATTGGTCAGCCCACGTGACTCCACCATGTTTTCAACTACTGAACAATGGCCACTGCACATCCTTTCCTCAGCTGTCACCGTACCCTCTCCACAGTCTTGTTAAGAAGATTCTATGTGGTGAAAGTACCTTAACATAACTTACAAAATAGAACATAAACTTGAGGGATAAGAATGGTCCATAACCAGTAAATTGTAGATGCACAAAAATATTTGTTGACTGAAATTTCTTAACTGAAGAGAAAGACTACAAGAGGGAAGCAAGTGGGAAGAGTTTCTTTGAGTAAAATTTGTTCTATGCACATGTATCAAACTAAGACTTAAAAGTTGAACCAGAGTTGCAGATTCTCCATCGGTTGGTTTCTAATAAGATGATTCCAGTAACAAACACTCCTGCTTTCTTATGTTTTTTATTTATATAAATGTTTAGGTCAATGGACCAACTTGGGTGAGCAGTCTAAAATGAAATGCCTAAGCTAAATGTACATTATTGTTTGAGAAGGCAAGAAGCTATGGTTCAGTGGCATGGCATTGGTGCCACATCAAAGTAGCAATGAAAGGGATTGTGTGTGAAAGGTTACAATTCAGAGGAGGAAGAAGAGAGAACAAAAGTGACCTTTTAGTTATAACGTGAGAAAGGAATTTGAATGAGGAAATACTTCTCTGATATTAACAGCTTTATCACACATAGGATGATAACACTGACGACTTCTCCAGAGGTCTTTAAATATAGTTTATAATCTCATCTTTCTGCTAATGGCAATTTAATTTATAATAGAAAATAATCCAAATGACCAGTAAGAGGGAAATCATTGGATAAATTATGGTATGTTATTCTATGGGATATTCAGGTAGTTATTAAAAATTAAGTTGTAAGAGCCATAGAGCGGCATATTAAAATTCCTAAGGTAGGCTACTTAGTGAAGAAAGAATGCATAATTTTATCTATAGTTCAATTGCTTTTATGTAAAAATTAAGTTTAAATGCAAATTATCATTGAACAAGACCCCAGAAAGATTAAAGAAATTTATGGTATTCCGTGGTATTATTTTGAGGGGAAAACAAACAAACAAACAAACAAAACAGAACAAAAAAAAACCATTCTCCAGTTATTTGTGTGTACCAAGTAAATACATGTTTAAAAGACATTCTCTCTCTTGGAATTGTAACTGTGATCTTCATTAAGATCATGAAGATTAACTAAAAGCCTCAGAAAGGCTCGCTAGCAGTCTTAGGATTTTTAATTTTTAGCAACTCCAGAGGACAAGATTACAGACACCTGCGTCATGCTTCAGCACTTGTGCTTTGCAAGGAGTGGCGATGTCGAGAGAGAGCTAGTCTGTTAAAATCTAATTTATGGAATTAAAAATTAATTTTATGGAAATGACCTTAACGTCTTTTCATTAGACTGCACTCAGGCTAATTGGGTTTGGAGTGCTATTGTGACAGCCATTCCTGCTCTGTTATCTAAAAAGATGAAATCTGATGTGAGTCTTCTTGCTCTTACGCTGCCGAGAAGGAGCTCTGGATGGAAGTTTTCAAGCATCCATAGGGTAGCTGCTCCTGCTTTAGCAAAGACCCTAGTGAAAGAATAGTGCTACTTTAGCAAAGTCAGTCATGACAACAAATCCAACATGATGGTAATCCCTCAATGGAAGCCAATCAAGTCTCACCAGCAATGAGTAGTACGGATGACGGTCTTGCTCAGGACCGCTACGGGAAGATGTGATGGCCAAATTCAGGCTCCTCCCAAGTGAAAGTGACACTCCTGCTGCTCTTCCTTGAATACTTGCTTCCTAAGTAAAAGACAAGTTTTAAGAGGGGTGTGTGGCTCTTTACATACTGGTATGTAGATGTGTCTACATAGGTCTGTCTGTTCTGTGGCATCTGTGAGAACACCCAGCGATCATCTCTGACTTCCGGTAGAATAATTGATCAACGACCCCAGCTGCTGCATTCTGAGATCTGTCACTGCGTTGGCAAGAGGCCAGGCTTCCGTGGCAGCTCTAGCCAGTGACTGGGCACAGCAGAGGCACTAAGGCAGGCTCGTCCCTGGGAGACACAGGGTTCTTCTGACAGCCAACTTTGAATCCCCAACAGGCCTTCCAAACCTTCCTTATACCATGAAGCCGTTGAGGACACTTTTGCCCAACCTTGTTCACTTTCTCCTTTATGGAGTCAAGCTTGCATTGCAGTTTCCTTCACTTTCTCTCCTAGTAAAAGCCTTACACATTTAATCTCACCTTGGCATCTGTTTCTCAGAAAATACACGTCTGTGTGTGTGTGTGTATACAGAAGATATATGTGCGTGTATATATACATACATATTACACACCATATATATAAGTATATGAATATTTCAATTATAATATATCTCCATTTGATGGACACTAGTTGTGTCTAGATTTTTGCCATTATAAAACTCTCATCCATCCCCTGCTGTTTAATATTTGCTGTGTGCCACCATGACTGTTGCCATAATACCTCCAAAGAACAGAGCAAATGTCACACCTACCACTTCTTTTCTACACGTACAGAGTTTCTGCTAGAACTGGAGTTCTTCTGACAAATGAGTCCCCCCTCTGCCTTCTGTCAGTTCGTAGAGCAAAGTAAGGAGCCACTCTCCCACAGTATTCCTGCCCATTAGGGCGTCAAGGAAGGGGAGGTTTCCAGCCACATCTGTGGTCTCTTCATTCTTCCCTCCCTGTCTTCATTGTTGACTTGGATCCTCTTGACTTCCCTGCTCCCATATCAGAGTTCTCAAGTGCAAGCAACACAAATGGATTCTGAATTACTTAAGCAAAAAAGAATTTCTTGGAATGGTATAGGGAGCTCATAATCAGTGGGAGGCCAGAGGATTGGTCTTGGGGCAGCTCCAGGGTGGGGCTGTGGAACTGTCCCAAGGAAATTGCACAGCATGAGTCTGAGATAAACAGCCTTCAAGGGTTCCTTCTGCCCTCACATCCCTTTCCCAGGATTCAAATCTATACCCACCTGGGCACCTCTAAGGCAGAGAGAGCCTATAGTTTCTTTGCAGATAGGTGCCTCAAATTTCATTACCAACATGGAAACTAGTGGGCTCCAGGTAATCCCCCAAATGCAATAGGGATACTTGAGAAAAGAAGAAATGAATGTTGGGCAGCAAAGTATCATTAGAAAAATCAGGGGCACCTGGGTGTCTCAGTCCTTTAAGCATCAGACTCTTGATTCTGGCTTGGGTTATGTTCTAAACGTTGTGAGATCGAGCCCCTAGTTGAGCTCTGCACTGGGTTTGGAGCCTGCTTCAGATTCTCTCTCCCTCTCCCTCTACTCCTACACCCTCAATGCTTGCTCACACATGAGCACGCTCTCTGTTAAAAAAAAAAAAAAAAAAGTACGTAGTACACACCCTTTTCTGCATTTACATTATCCCTGAGTCTGTAGATGTTCAGGGGCAAGCCACAGCCCCTGGATCATAAATCCGTGATTACCCAAGCAAAGAAAACTTCATGAATGTGACAAAGTCTAACTGTTGCCAGAAGCCTGCTTGAATAATTCAGTTCCTGAGTGTCATTTCATCCAAGGGCTTGGAGTTCCAATTCTGGAAACAAAAATTAAAGTACTGTCATTGCTAGGACAGCCCTTTCTTTTCAAAGATCCCTCCCTTACCTTCTAGAGCTTTTCTATGAACTGGCTAGCTCTCCGGGCAGGTGTTCTTTTGCTTTGGGTTTGAGTTTGGGTTGGGGTTTGGGTTTGGGTTTGGGTTTGGATTTAGGTTTGGGTTTGGTTTGATTTGATTTCAGTTTTGGTTGATTCCCAAATGTGATAGCACAATCCTCTCAACCTATGTAAAGGCTGGAAAGCCCTGCAGAAAAACGATCCCTGCATTTTTAATTCTGTCTCCCTGCCTGAATCCACATCAATCTTCTTCACTTAATAGAAGCGCTGCGTTGTTTTGTTTCCCTTAAGAACCTCTCCCCCTCTATTTTGTGTGAGAGTACTTGTCTCTATCAAAATCCCATTTTAAGGAAACTCACTTTGAGTTTGCCATCATCAAAGCAAATTGATGTCATCAATGCCATCACCAAGGCAAATTCATTCAGCACATGCAGAAGCAAATGTTTTTGGAAAATAATCATAGAGTGTAGAGTGTACATGAGATGAACCTGGCTTCCACAGAAGAAAAAAATGCCTGTGTACAAATGGAAATTGAACTCGTGGAAATGAATTCCAGAAGAAGGTGTTCAGGTAGATATTCAGGTGATATGCCAATATTGTCATTCCAGGTAAAGATGGCCTTACAACAAGAAGGATTTGACAGAAAGAAACGGGGGTACAGAGACATCAATGAGATTGATATCAACATGAATGATCCTCTTTTTACAAAGCAGTGGTATCTGGTAAGCATGTCCATATTATTCTGAACGTTTTTAATCTTGAGACTTTGGATTAAAAAATGCATTTCTATTTCCTCATTATTCTGTGGGAGGTCAGCCAGCATGCGACTCCATGAACTTCTCTGTCCGCTCTGATATGTATTGATTTTCTATCAGCACCCATGCATCATGTTCTCTAATCTGCTTCCTTCTGGAGCTGCTAAATAGCCATGATCTCTTAGGGTCAAACCAACTACCAAATGCTGATCAGATTGTCCTAGACTTCGAAAAAGCCCACCAATGCCTGAGGGAAGACTTGCAAAATCATGTAGAAGCTGAGTCAAGGGTCTGAGGGGAGTCATCCAGGGGTCTCAACAGGCAGAAGGACTGGAGAATGTAATGAGACCACAGGCATAAGAGAAAGACTCAGAGGGGACAAGCAAGAGAGCTAAAAGACCCAAGCAACTGAAGTAGCATCCATTAGCACTTCTTAAAATAATGTTAGGACATCGCATCCATGGGGCTTTCCAGGTGGAGGATTCAAGCCCTGGAAACTCAGTCTATCCAGTGAAGCGAATATTATTATCTGGCTCACCAGTCCTTCATGATCCATCTAGACAGGTTGGGTTATATTTAAAAGAAACTCAAAGCCTCTAAACCAATTCTAACCCCAGGGCTTCTTGAGGGAAAAAGATTAGTTTAAAACTGTGAGTGATGTTTTACCTTACTTAAGATTAAAAGGGGATGAGCAAGAGGGAAGACTAAATTATAGCCCTGTGGACTGAGATATTTATAGGGATGCATCACAATTTCTATCTTGGTTCTTCCAAGCTTGACTGTGCCCTTTGCTTTTTGGCGTGGAATCCTACAAATCTGATACGGGCAACTGAAAAGAGCTCATGTGTGTGAACAGGTTAGACTACCTTTCTTGCAATCACAACCAACCCCAAAGTCACACTGGCTTAACAAATCAAAGCTTTTGCTCACTCATGCTATATGTCCAACACTTGATAGTCCCTCAGGGACCCAGGCTCTATCCCAGCTCCATCCCAAACTCTGCTTTCATGAGCACCTCAATAAGGGGAAGGGACAGGTCACACACCAGCACCTAAGGCTTCTGCCTGGATGTGCCAAAAGGCACATGAGCGCACATTCTATTGGCCCAAACCAGTCACGTGGCTGTTCTACTAACTTCCCAAGTGATGGAAAGGTGTAATCTTAACGCATGTGTGGAAGAAGAAAAGCAGTCATTTGTACCAAGCGCACTAATGACATTCACACAGTGTTTTAGCAACACCGTAGCCAGTACAAGCTCTGACTTCACTGTTTTTTTTTTTCAGTGTTCCAAGATCCATTGCTTATGCCCCACACCCAGTGCTCCATGCAATAGGTGCCCTCAGTACCCACCACCAGGCTCTCCCATCCGCCCTTCCCCTCCCCTCCAAGACCCGAAGTTTGTTTCTGAGTCCAAAGTCCCTCGTGTTTCGTTTCTCTCCCTGAATTACCCTACTTCTCATTTTCTTTCCTTCTCCTACTGTCTTCTATATTACCCCTTATGCACCACAAGTAAGTGAAACCATGTGATACTTGACTTTCTCTACTTGGCTTATTTCACTCAGCATAATCTCTTCAAATCCAGTCCATGTTGCTACAAAAGTTGGATATTCATCCTTTCAGATGGAGGCATAATATTCCATTGTATATATGTACCACATCTTCTTTATCCATTCATCTGCTGATGGGCACCTTGGCTCTTTCCACAGTTTGGTGATTGTGGCCATTGCTGCGATGAACATTGGGGTACATATGGCCCTTCTTTTCACTACATCTGTATTTTTGGGGTAAATGCCCAGTAGTGCAATTGCAGGGTCATAGGGTAGCTCTATTTTTAATTTTTTTAAGGAATCCCCGCACTGTTTTCACTGTTTTTACAACTCATCTTTGAGAAAATCTGCACAGGACAAAGATGCATGAAAAGAGGGTTGTGAACATACTTATATACAACTTCTTTGTTTCCCTTTTTTGAACTTTTTTAAGGGAAAAGTCTTCTTCTTTTTTTTTTTTTTTTGCATTAGGACAGGTACTAAAAGTAAACCAGTTATCTTTGATTTGGTGCATCAAATATTTTTATGCACTATCCGGTGTGGTGGCACTGAAATTACAAAGGTAAATAGGACGTGCTCCCTCTTGCAAAGCATACTGCTATTGAGGGAGGAAATCACATTCAAATAAGGATGGCCCAAGACAGTATGTGCTAAATTCAAAACAGGAGGTATAAATAAAGACTACAAGAGTGAGCATTTAATTCAAAACTGGGCAGGGTTTCTTGCAATGGTAGCTTTAAGGAGTTTAAAGACAGAGATCCTGTCACAGAAACATCAATTGTGTTTATCCAAGAATGGAGGGAGAAGTCTGGAAGAGGTGAGTGGGGAAACATTCGGGAGTACTGTTCCATGGAAGACGTAGCCTTTCAGCAGGGCCTGGCAGAGCAGCTGTAAACATTCAGACAGATGCTTTACTGCACCAGACTAATCAGATTCTTTGCTTTGGAATTCCTGAACCAGATCAATACCGGACAAGCTGATGGCACTCCTGGTCTCGATTTGAATGTGGCAGAAGCCTGGGAGCTGGGATACACAGGGAAGGGTGTTACCATTGGAATTATGGATGATGGTGAGTATTTCAAGGCCTTCACACCATTTGGAAGCAAGTGTGTCTTTGCATGCCTTTGGAATATAAAAGATTCCTTGTTTGGAGATGCGAATCAAAGGCAGAATAGCCACCTGCTGCACCTGAGCACAGTATAGACTGTGGCAAAATCCTCCCCTTCCTCCAGATCAGGGGTCTTCAAACTTGAGGATGCCTTTAATAAATATTTATTGCTGTGAATTGTGTAAGACCGATGATTCACAGACCTGTACCCCTGAAACAAATAATACATTATATGTTAACTAAAATAAAAATAAATAAATATTTATTTATTGGAATAATAAATTAAAAAGCCAAAAAAATGGACAAAGGAAGACTGGCCATCATTGGACTGTTGTTTCTTATTGGGCCACTGTTTGCACCTTATCTTAGAGCATCTTTTTTTTTTTTTTGAAGATTTTGTTTATTGGACAGAGAGAAACACAGCTAGAGAGGGAACACAAGCAAGGGGAGTGAGAGAGGGAGAAGCAGGCTTCCCACCGAGCAGGGAGCCCAACACTGGGCTTGATCCTGGGACCCTGGAATCATGACCTGAACTGAAGGCAGTCGCTCAACAACTGAGCCACCCAGGCGCCCTGGAGCATCTTCTAGAACTGTTTGAATTTACCATATACTTCTCCACACTGTCCAATGGGGTAGTCACTAGCTGTATGTGGCTATTTACGCTGAAGTTTTAATTAATCAAAGTTAGATAAAGTTAAAAATTCAATTCGTCAATCACACTAGCTTCATTTCAAGTTCTCAATAACCACAAGGGGCTAGCGGCTGCTGAAATTCAATTCAACTTCACTCGTATCATCACAGAAAGTTCTATTAGTGTGGCTCTACACCCACGAAATAGCGTCTTGGTAACGGGATTGGAGTTTGAAGAAATTTTGACTTTGTTGCTACTTTCAGGGTGAACCCCGATTAAGCAGACCTTGACAGCCTTTTATTACATATGCCCTCCATAACCCCACATGCCTGCCCGACAGAGATTTAATAGAGCTTTATTCCCCATAGTTTGTGATACAGAAAACAATGGAATGGGGTGAACTGGTGTTTTCCTAACTATTCACTTCCTGGGTTCTGCCAAGATTCTGGAGAATCTCTGCCCTGTGGTCCTCTCCCCGGGAAGGTCTTCCTGCCCTTCCTCAGCCGTGTGGATCCTTCTGGAAACCCTCCCATTGAGCAGTATCGATGCAATTATCCATAAAGCTTATGTGTAAGAGATGAAACAAAGGAGCTTTTCCCTTCTGAAGATCCTCAAAGAACACGATGCTCTCCAAAGAAAGCCTTTGAAGTCGAATTGATGGTGAAACAAAGGGAGCCAGCATGCTTAAAATTGGCGCTGTCTTTTGTGTGGGCTCATTAAATATCCACATAAAAACAATGCCTCCATGTTTTCTGATGTGGGAGCTGTTTTGAAGTGGATGTAAAAGCTCTCCCGGGTGGCCAAGGGCTTTCAGAGAAGAACAGAGCTCTGCAGGAGAAAAAGCATGTGTACAAGTGGGTCTTGGGAGCTTATAGGTGTTTCTTCCTTCCTAAGGCTTTCGATTGGACACCAACTAGCTGAGACCAGCTCACCCAGGAGAAAGATGTATCTATGTTTGAGGGAAATCAGCCTAGGATATATTGTAATCACACAACATCTGGGGGATGAGGGGAGCACCCTAAAAGTGGCTACAGACAGACATATTGCTTTGGTGAAACCCAACAGCCTGTGATGCTTACTCCTGGATTCTTTTAATGGTAGCTTCCTAACTGTGTATCAGCCCTTCCAAAAAAGCAAAATGAGAGGATGAGCCCTGACCCGGATCCACCTTTCCTGGCTTGAGAAGCCAAGCCCTTCAGAAAGAAACTCAGCAGATATCTTATTTGATCCTGTTTCTTCTGATTTAGTGACCTTTGGGCACGCCCCCCAAACCAAACTCTCTGCCTCCCCCCCAATTTACACTCCCGACTCCTCCACTGTTTTGGTCATCTACTGCTGCAGAATAAACTACCCCAAATGGAGTGGCTTTACCACCACCGTGTTCTTATCTCCCATAGTTCTGTGGGCTGACCAGGCTCAGCTGGGAAGTCCTGCCGCTGGTCTCTATGAGGTCTCTCACATCCCTGGGGTCAGAATGCAGCTGGGGCCAGTGTCAACTGGAGGCTTCACCGGGACACTAAGATGGCTTGGCCTCCCTCCCGCTCCATGTGGTCCCAGGACTTCCCCTCTCCACATGGTCTTCCCAGCAAGGTGGCTGGATTTCTTACAGATGGCTTGGGGTTCCTGAGAACAGCCATTCTAAGGGAGAAGAAGAGAAGCTGCTATTCCTCCTATGGGCCAGACACGGAATGAACAAACATCAGTCACTTTTTTTTTAAGATTTTATTATTTATTTGTCAGAGAGAGAGAAAGCACAAGCAAGGGAAGCTGCAGGCAGAAGGAGAACCAGGCTCCCTGCTGAGCAGGAAGCTTGAGGTGAGACTCAATCCCAAGACCCTGGGATCATGACCTGAGCTGAAGACAGATGCTTAACTGACTGGGCCACCTAAGCATCCCATCACTCAGCCACTTTTATTGGAAGAATGGTCTCAGAGCCAGATTCCAGGGGAGGAGGAATAGGTTCCACATCCTGGTGCGGAGTTGAACAAAGGATGTGTGGCTGGCTTTCATTCAGCACATGCTTATTTGCTGTCATAACAGAAGAGAAGAACTACCAAGCCACTCTCCAAATCCACTATTGAATGGCAAGATAAGTACATCTGGGACATGAGCAGCCTCCCACACAACAGGGACAATGGTCAGCAGCCTCACTCTGTGTCACTGGGCGTCTCTGCCCTGACACCTAGAATGGGAAATGCAATGGTGAGGCTAGAGCATCAGTAAATGGTGTGGTATCATTTCCCAGATATTCACTCGGCAACATATCATTCCCAAACAGGATAGACACACAAACACGGACCTTCATACATAAGAGCAAAAACAGTGTCATATTTCCTAATCATTGGCTCTCTTTATGTTCACTTCTATGGAAAATAATTTTATCATCTGCATATAGGAGAGTCAATCTATAGACAGCTCTGCTTTAATAGCAATTCACCCTCTCTGGTTGCACAACTCAGAATTAGACCGACATCCTCTGTTCGATCCAGTGACTTAGTACATGCTCAATAAATATCTGCTGCTTTCATGTAGGTACAGCTTAATGTCATTTCCACACACTATCCATCAAAATGAGAGTACCTCCGTGGTTCACTGTTGCCCACAGGGGCAGAAAGCATTATTCTGATGTTCCAGGCACGGAGATGTTAGTAAGGACCCCACTTAATGATCACAATTTACCCCTTTCATTGCAAGTAGAGTTGTTTGGTGTTGGGAACTTAACTGGAAAAGAAGATGTGGCCAACAAAACACAGAGATGGATAGCAGCCACCCAGTCCGTGCATGATTCTGGGCAGGTGCAGACTACCAAGGGTAGAGATGGTCAGTGAAGGCATGAGTCAAGGACTTTAGCCAACATCAGATGGTGCCAAGGAGGTAAGACTGAATGAAGGTCAGGGAGACAGGGTCAGAGAGAGCTTCAAGCTGAAGCAACAGTGAAAACTAACATTTCTTGGGACGCCTGGGTGGCTCAGTCAGTTTAGCGTCTTCCTTTGGCTTAGGTCATGATCCCAGGATCCTGGGATCGAGTCCCATGTTGGGCTGCCTTGCTCAGCGGTGAGCCTGCTTCTCCCTCTGCCTGCCACTCCCCCTGCTTATGTTCTCCTCACACACATATATATGTAAATAAATAAAATATTTTTTAAAAAACTAAAACTAATATTTTTTGAGTACTTACTATATACTAGGCACCACCTAACAATTTGGGAACAATCACAGTTATCCTCTAAGATTAGTGCTATTGTCTGCATGATGCAGATGAAGAAAGCAGGGTTAGGGAGGCAAGAAACTACCCAAACTGATCTTACCCACCATCTTCAGTGCTTGAAGACCACCCATTGGCTCTGCCTCCCTGGTGGGTCTTTGTGAATGGGATGTCATCCTTATAAATGGAGGTTCAAGCTTAAGGACGGGGTAGTCAGCCGCACCCTCCCAAGAGAGTTAGAAGTCTGTATCACATAGAAAAGCAAAGTTTTCTCCCCTAACTTGGGCTTCACTGGTCTCAGAAGGACTAGGGGGTATCTGTTCTAGTTATTTTTCCTGTATAACAGATGATTCCAACTCTTAGCAGCTTCTAGTAACTATTTATTTTGCTCATAATTTTATAGAATGGGAACTCAAGAAGAGCCGGTCTGGGCACTTCTCATTTGAGGTTTCTCATGCAGTCCAGGGCAGAATGTTGGCCGGGCTGCAGTTGGCTGAAGGTTCGACTAGAGTGGACATTCACAGCTCATGCCCTCGGCTGACCACTGCTCTTGGCTGCTTCAGCTCAGCTGAGCCTTTCATAGCAAGGGCCACACGTGAGCTTCTTCCTCGGCAACTGACTTCCCCTTCTCCATCCCCGAGTGGACAAATGTCCAAAGGGAACAAATGAAAGATGCCTGGCCTTTTCTGACCTAGCCTTGAGAGTCATGCACCATTTTATTGGTAGAGGCAGATCGAAGAAGGGAGAACAGACTTACCCGCAGAGAAGGTGTGTGGCATTGTTATACATCTCGGCTGAATTACTAGCATTGTTAGCTAGGAATAGGGACCTGGAGACCCTTGTTGATTCTCTGAGGTCTCCAGAACCATCAGAGTTTCCTGAGCTACTACAGATTAGACTTTCTGAAAAGACTCAAACTGATGATGGGATATGAATGTAAACTGTAACCAAGTAACTGTCATTTGCATTGCACACTGTATTAGGGTTGACTGCTGATGAGCTGGTCCTCGCGGTAGACGAGGGGCCAGAGATAGCTGAGAGCTCAGGTTCTGCGTCTAAATAGTCTGTTTTTCCAGGCCCTGCATTGTGCCTGGCATTCAGGCTGAAAATAACTCAATGAGTGCAAAATAAAATTGAACACATTCATAATACAAGAATTAAAAAATAAACAAGCTGTTTGAGAAAATGTATTTAGTACATTCCACCTCAAAAGGTAATTAAACCGACAAAAATATTAAAATACTGTTTAATTACCAGTCCATTATTATCATGCTTTAGTTCATTATATTTTTTGAATCATGTCCTTCATTCCCCCATGGTTCTATCAATAATCTCTTCTTTCCCAGACCAAAGTCTTCGTCTGTCCCAACTTAATACTCAGGCTTCTCCTTAACCTAATTGAAGATCCTTTATTTTAATTGGGCTAAATTGATCTTGTTTTAATTTTCATTTCCTTCAGATGTCAAATTATCTCTTTGCCTTGATATTTTCCCTTCGCAGAGAATAGACCATTTCTCAGAAAATCTCTCTTCCACACAACTTGCATTATTAGAATGTGGGGTCATATTTTCAAAATGGTTTCCCCACATGAACTAGGAGCTAGGGATTTCAGCAGCTCCAGGAACTGCTGACCCTGTAGGGGGGCATACCCAGGTGTCTGAAGTCAGTTTGATTTATTGTGGGGGCTTGGGTGTCCCCTGAGATTGTGGGTGCTGGTTGCTCCCACCTTAAGGTGTCTGGGCGGGCGGCTTGCACCTGGCTTTCCCGAAACTTAGATGTGTATATACATGCAACGCGATCTCCAAACATGAATAGAAGGATGCTCACACAGGGCCCCGTGGCTGGCTCAGTCAGTACAGCCCATGGCTCCTCATCTCAGGGTTGTGAGTTCAAGCCCCACACTGAGTGTAGAGATTACTAAAAAGATAAATAAATTTGAGAAGTATAATTATGCCCCCCCCCAAAAAAATTGACTCCCCGCCAGGAAAAAAACATATTCTTTGTGTGTCCACTGCGGGTGTGCTTTTACTTTATCGATATGTTACAAATGTTTTGCCCAACATTGAATTCACAAAATGTAACCAGTTTCAACAAACACAACAATTAAATGTCAACATAACATTCTAAGACCCAGTAGATTTTTGAAAATGTTTCTGCTCCCCTCCTTTGCCCACATGACTCTAATGATGTGGTCATTGACATGACCAATGGTGGCAGTAATAAATATAACTTATCAAGTGTTTACTACAAGCTAAACACATTTAATGAATTGACCCTCATCTTGAGCACTGTTTTGCAAGGTAAGTGATATCCCCGTTTCAGAGATAAGGAAACCGAGGCTCAGGAAAACCGCATCACTTGGCAGAAGCCTCACAATTATGACGGTGTCTGAGTCTAGAATAGAACCAGATCTGCTGGTCGCCATAGCCTGTGCTCATCTCCAACCCATCACAGCTGAATCGGACGCTTTCTGAATTAGAGTCCAGGGCAAGTGCCTGCAAACTTTAAAAACACTAGTCCCCAAATCTTCTGACCCCCGTCCTTCTGCAGTCCCGGGGCTCTCAGTCCAGAAATTTCTTCTGTAACCAGAAAAAACAAAGGAGGATTTTTTTAAAGAAACACCCCAATACTAGTTGTTTTTTGCGGGGCAAAGCTACATCTGCTGCCAGACCTTAGGGGGCTCACCTAGAAGGTGCCACCTATCAGAGGGACTGAATGATACCTCGGGCTTTTAGAACAGAGCTACTAAATGCCAGTAAGCTAAGTGCACCTCCCTGTTCATGCCACTTGGTGGAGAAGAAACCAAGGCCCGAGAGGCCAAGCACTTCCTGTGAAGTCGCGCAGCCTACTGGCAGCAGGATTGGGGCTCACACTTGGGGACTTGACTCCAAAAGCGCTACTCATGACCGTGACACCAGGAGATGGAGGTTTGCGAGGAGCTATTAATGCAAAGCTATATGTCTCTGCGCCTCTGACTGAGGGCTTTCAACATGGCCTTGAAGTTCCATGGTGCTTTCTGAGACCTCCGGGGTAGTGGAATGCAGTGGCGTTCCTAACTCTACCGACCAAGAGAGGTCACACCCAAGGAAAGCACACGGCTCCGGCTGGGAGGCTCAAGGTCACAGGCTTCCCGGAAAGCTGTATTCTGCAGGGACAAGATCAGCTCTCACCCAGGACACTGCACTGGAAGCTATTTGCCCTCTGTGTTCTTTTTGTTATTCCATGCCAGAGAACACGCTCCCCTAATCTATTGCTGTCTGTACACTGTTGAGTAATAATAGATTTTCCTCCCTAGGGCCAGTTTCATTTCGGAAGAAATGCCAGTTGACGCTTTGAAAAATGTCAGGATTTCCACAAATCTTAGATCACTGCTCTGTTGAGCCACCCATCTTGCAGCCCCTAAGCCCCTTAGTGCGGACGTGCATGTCAGAGTCTTACCTGGGCCCCAGGTCTAATTGGCTTCACTCTTCTGATGCATCTGGTGGCAGCTGTCTCTCCCCTCAGGAGGTGCGGCCCACCCTCACTCGGGAATGGAAACAGGAGGCCGGGCCTGAGGCACACGTGCTCAGCCCACCCCATTCTCCTGGCGCCAGCCCCCTAAGGAGGGTGCCTTCTTGAGCAACTTCCTGAGGACATAGCGGCAGGTATTAACCTTCCATCCTGTGGTGTTCTTTTCACAGGGATCGACTACCTGCACCCGGACCTCGCCTCGAACTACGTAAGTGCAAGCTGACCTGGGTGGGTGGGCGCGCACACACAGAAGCACACGCACGCATGCCCATTACGCGAGCTCGAACCGTCCCTCTCGCTGGAGCCACAGCTCAGGTCAGAAGCAAAGGGACAAGGCCTGGTGCCTGGTAGCAAGGGATGGTGGTGGCTTTGTGAGAAGACAGTCAGGAGACGTGGTCTCAAAGAGCAAGCGCAGAAAATAGGGAGCAATGAAGAAGACAGAGCCTGGGCAACCTTTCATAGCAACTCTAGCTGAGGATATTGAATTGAATGATGGAAATGCACTGTTCGGGTCTTGCTGGATGAAACCAATGGCAAAATGCCGAAAAGAGGGGCTGCTCACCTTGCACCCGTAGCTTTACCAAAGCAAGGACGTCATCTATTTTTATTGTGTTTATGCTTATGAGCACCACACACCGGCTTTCCCCTGCGACCCTGAGTCCACCGTATGGCATCTTTTGACAAATTAGACATATTCACAGAGAAGCACGATACCCGCTGTTGAGCTAGGTCCACACGCTCTAACTTTTTACCTAGCAAATCCCACGCTGCTTTCCTGGTGTAACCCGCAAGCCCTTTCAACATAAGAGATCGCTTTATGTTCACCCCAGGGAGTACACTAGCCAAGCACTTCTGTGCTCGCACTAAGCTATACTTCTCTCCTAACCTCCGGGTCAAAGTATTTTTTTAAATATTACTTTAGTTAGCTGAAGAGTCTGGGTCATTCGTCCTGGAAGGATGTGTGCATACACATGGCAAAGAGAGAACAGATTTTCCGTTGATTGCGTTAAGCTTCGGGGAAAAAAGCACCAGTCTGCTGGGCTTCTATTAACTTCCTGGGTCTTTTCAATCTAGAGGAGTATATATTGGACTAAGCATCTTTTTAATAATGATAATAATAAATAATAATAAAGTTAAATGGATCATTGGCACAGTCCAGCCAATATGCCCCCGCAGAAGGAAACGAAATTAAACGAAAGCTTTATTCTCAGAGATGAGAATCCAGCTTTATAGAGAAGACAAGAAAGCCCCCGTGAGTTATAGGTTCTGCCAAAGAGCCCATCTGCAGGTCTGAGGAAGCAGATGTCCCCACTTGTCTCTGGGACCGCCTTCCCCCGCTGCCCGCACCGTGGAGCTGTCCACCTGGCATTCCTTCTGCTTCCTCGAAGGGACTGCCGCGTGCAGAGGGCCTCGACCACCGCCTCCAATGACCTCCCTTTCTTTGCCTCCCAGAAGGGGAGATTGAGAAATCCGTGTGTTGCATGTGCTGCAAAGCTTCTGATACCCTTCCTTAGGAAGAAACGGCCAACAGGGCTGGCAGGCTCGTCCCCACCAGGCTGCTCCCTGCACAAAGGCTGTTATATTTTTTCCAGGCTGCTCAGGGGGTCCCACCATCTTCAGGACCCCAGCGCCTTGCAGAACAGCCAAAGAGGGTGCTATTAGCTTTCACAAACCAGTGTTACCGCATCTTACAGCTTGTAGGACTTCAAGGTTGGGGCGGCCCTCAGAAGGGCTGGAAGCTGACAGTTCCTGGCCTCCATCCTGCCAGTCCAGCCCCCACACAGGCCACTCCCACGTCCAGTGAAAGTGATAATCACTACACTGTGGAAATATCCCAAAGCGACTTACACAGGGAGCGACCCGAGCATCCTTCCCTTCTCCCTGCCCGGCCCATGTGCTTCTGGGACAGGCTGCCCCCCTTGTCTGTTATCAGATTAAAAAGAGATAGTAATTCAAGTGGGGAAACGATCCTCTGGGGCTCTGGTGAACTACAGGTACAACACTAATCAAGAGTGTGACTCATCTGCCAAACCTGATCTGAAAAAGGAAAGTAAGGCATCCAAATTGGGAGGTGCCAATTCCCCTCAAATTTATAATATAAGAATATATCTGAACAACATTATGGCTTCTATGAATACTGTGTTCTTTTTTCTTTCTTTTTTGTTTCTAAAAATAATTTTTTTCTAATTAAAAAATAAATAACGTGTTCTCAGTAGAAAATTTGGGAAAGTACAAAATATATTCAAAACCTGCCATAGCACCATTCTTAGTATTTTAGTGCATTTTGGACTTCCACTTCTATGTGAATATTTTTTAATAAAATTGGGCTCTGTTGTATATATAGCTTCCCCCCTTCCATTTGATGTGTCATAAAACATTTTTTATAATACTAAATATTCTTCAAAACACGATTATAGGAGCTACATAGTCTTGTCTCATGCTGTAACTGATTTGGACATTCTAATCCTCAATCGTTGGACAACTAGGTTGCTTCCAATGCGTGTCTCATTCAAAGATGGAGAATGATAGATAGCGAGTGACAAGGATGGTACAGGGACTCCAAATCATAACCTGCTAAGGAGAGCTCAAAAAACTGGGGGAGAAAAGATAACTAAGAGGCACATTAAATACATTTTCAAATAGTTCAAATTCTCCATGAGAAATAAGACATTCAACTTGTTCAGTACTTTCTCCTAAGAAAATCCCCATATGTGGGTGACAGCTGTGGGAGGAAGAGTGTAGTTCAGTTAAAGGAAGAACTTTCCAAAGATCGAGGCTCATAAATAAAAGGAGCTAGCTCTCCCAGGAAAGAATGCATTCTCTATATCTGAAAATGGTCAAGGGCAGGGTTGATGACCATTTGGTGGGGATGTGGAGGAGATGACGCAATCACCTCTAAATGTAAACTAGGGTTCACCTAAGAATTGAATGGGAAACGTGAGTTCCATGCAAAAGAGCCTCCATCCAGTGGAAAATCTGAGTCTTTGACATTCATCAAACACTTGGACCCTTACCAAAAAATTATGTATAATTACACACGGCTGTGAAGTGTTTCCGGGTCATTGGTACAGTAAGAATACAAGGTCCAAATACCTCCTTCTTAATTTCTCAGCAGAGAACCTGAACCTTAACTGGCTGACTCCAGTCGGTGTCTCTCTCGCCCTGTGTGGAGTGGAGAGTGACAACTTTGAAGCTACTAACCAAAGTTATCTTCTTTATTTTTAATTAAAAATTTTATACTATAATCAACAGAATGAGATTGGCAAGTGGAGTAGAGCCACCCAGAAGAGCAGTGAAATCAGTGGAAGGTGATAAGCTCCAAAACTGTTCAAACAAAGGATTAACTGGCAGTGTCACACTTTGTTAGGTGACTTAATGGCTTGGATGTGATGATCTTGCCTAGTGTCCTTCTAGTGGCATGTGTTCTGGGTTTCTCCAGAAGCAAACCCTGAGACAAGGGTCAGAGTGCAAATACTTTATTTGGGAGGTGATTCTCAGAAGCAAGGACAGAATGGGGAATGAGACATAGAAGGGAAGGCAGCCAGTGAACAGTGCATTATCAAAGTTACCATGGGGAGCAGCTCGAATTCAATACTGCTGGGGAATTCTGGAGATGGTATAGAATATGTATGCCAGAGTTTCCCTCGAGGATGAGCTCCCTGCAGAGGCTAGGGTATTTCCACATCAACTAAATTGATTTAGTTGATACACTAAATCCCTGTGTATTGATCCCACTATGTGCAAGCCTCACAGGAAGAGGGAAAGCAGACCTGGGAGTTCTCCAGAGGAGCGTGAACCGGTGAGGACATAGGCATGGGATGCTTCTAATAGGGGAGGGGCAGGCAGGCAGGGCTTGTCCATCACTTTCTGGTGTAGCCCTCCTGTAGTGACGACTATAGTTGATCGCTCACAGCACTGGTCTAAGCCTGCAGGTTCTTCCAGGTCTCTAAAACAGAGGGGATTCCTTCAAGAACACATGATGTGTGACTAAGGAGGCAACTTTCAGAGGACAGGCAGGGGAAGTCTTCTCTGCTGAATCTACAGAGGTGAAGAAATGCCTAATGGTTCTATAAAATCCAGAAAGAGTCTTCCCCCAGGAGGTTGGGGTTTTCTGAGCAGTAGACCTGAGGCAAAGATTCAAAGGCAAATCACTGATTTGTGAGAAGACTCCAGGAAGCACCAGCCAGGGAGAAGAGAAGTGAGAGCAGAAGGGAGAGCATCTAGGAAAGGGTTTGTTAGGAAGCCAGTAACCACTGAGGGCAATAGGAGCTTAATCTCACTGTAGAACTCTGGGAAACAGTGTAGACAGAGCCCTCACAGATTTACCCCCAATGCTTGTCAGTTAGTGGTTGAGCACTGTGCCTGAGAAGCAGATGCAAGGTGGGGAGCTCAGGGGGCCAACTCTGTGGCTCCTCTGGCCTTCCACCATTGGTGCCGGATAGGGTCAGAGGACAGAGAGCAGAGAGTCTTCAGACACAAAGTGCCAAGTGTTAGCAGTTGGAAGTCGGCCAGCTTGGTAGGGTTTGTAACAACATGACAACAGTGGAAACTGAGTCAAACCTGAGTGTGACTCCTGGCTCCCTAATTCATAGTTCTGCAACCCTAGACTAAGAAACCTTTAAACCCCTTGAACTTTATTTTAATCTTCTCATTTGTAGAATGGACAAAAAGAATATCACGTTCATTGTGCGGTGTCATTGAGATAACATGTGTATCGGGCAGATAATAGATGTACAACACACATTCATTTCCTTCTCAAAAGAGTTGAGATCACAACTCTGCACCATGGCAGCTTGTCCCACTGGAGGAAAGCAGGGGATTGCCTTAAAAAGCTCAGAGTTATCATCCAGACCAAGTGTAAGGTCATGAGGGAAAGCAGAAGCCAAAAAGTGGAAGTCACCAAAGTAAACCTAAATGATTTCTTTGAAAGATAAAAGTTTGATTTTATTTGGAAAAAAATGAAAGATTTATTTGAAAAATAACATCCAAGAAAACAGAAGAATCAGGGGGAACAAAGACCCATTGCTCACAGCCAGGGATGTAATGAAGAAGGATAGCCCTGAGAAGCAGAATCTCTGACCCACATCCAGCTTCTCTGTTGCAAATCTTTGAACTAAAGGATATTCATGGACATTGAGAGGGAAGGCTAATCCCCAGGTGAGTGAATGGATCATAAAATAACAATTTTCCCAAATCAGGATTTCTGTGGGTGAGGAAATGACATCTCCTGATGTTTCAGTGATTCGTGCCTGAGGGCCTCCATCTCTCAGCTGGGAAACTGTAAGTCACTCTCTGAGCAGCCTTAAGACTCTGTGCTGAAAGTACAGATTCACATCCTCTTGCTGGAGTTTTCCATGGATTCTTGACTGCAACAAATGTAGAAGAGTGCATTGACCAACTACTCATCCTTCCCAAGACTCATAGCTTCTGAAAGAAAGCACCATTCCCTCCCCTTGACTTTGAGCTGGACTTTGTGATTTGTCCAAAGCAATAGAATAATACAGAGGTGCTGTGCCAGTGCATAGATAAGGTCTTATGAGGCCTTGTAGATTCCCACGTGCCCTCCTATGCCTCTACCATCACCATTAGAAGATCATGCCCAGGCTAGCCCACTGGAGCCAGGAGGTGGTGAAGAGCTGGTAGAGTCTGAAGCACTGCCACCCAAGTCAATCCACAAAACTGCAGTAAGAAACAGAGCCACCTTTCTGAACCCCCCCCACAATATTATCTGAAAGCCAGCCGACCCCAGAAGCAAGCAAGCCCAGCCAAGAAAGCAGAGCCACCCAGCTGAGCCTAGCCTAGATCCTCAAACTTCCAGCTGAACTGCAGACCCGTGAGACAAAAGCTTATTGTTATACACTGCTGATGTATTCTGTTGTTTTTATGCAGAAGCTGTTATAGTTACTGATGCTAGACCCCCTCCTCAGTCTTGAGGTCTAATTGATTTCCATCCCAACCTAATGTGTATTTCTTTGAAAACTTTCCCAGATTCTGATGATTAATCTTATCATTCATGTTGGCACTTTACTCATTCACTTGTTCAACGATGCTCTTCCTCTAAAATGCATGACTATATCACAACTAGATCACCAGCTCTCTGTGGGAAAGTGTGTACTTTTTTATTTTGTGTACCTCTTAATATTTAGCACAATGGTTAGCAGACATTTACTAAATCTCTGTTCAGTTGCATTGAACATCCTTCCATCATTCATACTTTCACAAATAAAATAAGGCACTAAGTCATATGATAGATGATCCTCCATCTACCAGATCCTCTGTCTAGTAGGCAGAACTTTCTAACTCCCATCTCTCAACCACCTCATAGGTGGGTGGCCTCATTCTATTCCCCATAATGCATGGTCCCAGTGAGAGGGAAAAAGAGGACCATGGAACTAACTGGGGTCCCCATGGCCGATAGCCTGGCGAGAATATGCCTCTTGGTGTGGATAATCTACATGCCAGTAGCTATTTCTTTTCTGTAATGTCCAGAGCTCATCAGGTGGTAGAAATAAATTAAGTTCCTGTATGGGAGAAGACAAATGATGCTCTTTGGTTCAGCTCAAAACTGGGAACGTGGTATATTTAGGCTCAGGGTTATTTCAGCAAATGAAATTCTTATAAAAGAAAAAGGCCTATCCCTCAGGGCCTGCACTTTTCCATTCTTTTGATGGGTTCTTGACAGGTAACCGTCCCCAAAGAGGGAACTCCAGAGCACTCTGAAGGGTTGCTCGCTGTGAGCCCAGAGGAAGCGCCTTGAACTTGGCCTGGGTGTGCCCGGGTGTACACACCAGGGCTCCAGGTGGCAGGTGGCCGCTCTGATGAAAGGACACCTGCTGGACATGGACCCAGTCCCAAGCCCTGAATAATGGGTTGCTAGATGCTATGAAGTACCAAGCGCATGTGTGACTCCAGGCTTTCAGACCAATTAATATTTAAGTAACCACATTAATACTGCATTCGAAATTGAGGTTTAAACAACCTTTATGTCTTTTTGAAAGGAGGAGTTGGCTTCTTTTGATGTACTTTGAATGCTGGCCGGGTCGTAGTAAGCATTTTATCACCAGGAAGTCAGATTGATTATTGGTAATAAGAACTCTTTCTTAATCATCTGGAAATATCATCAGTCAAATGACTATCATTTGACTTAACCCACGTGCTAGATGAATCTGTTCATTTTTACAGGGAGGTACTTTGATACAAAAATGGGAGAAAATAAATTTGGTTTAACTGACATGAAACTGCTCATTTGGACCTAGATATATAATTACAGTCAAAAGCAAAGAAAGAAATATATGAATAATCGATCTTTCCATGTTGCTTGGTTGACTAGTTTTTGTTTCACTGAACTGGGTCGGCATTTAAGAGGCTTGTACTGAGTTTCTGCCATGTGCAAGATGCTGTCCCAGGGGCCTGGATTATAAAATGAAAAATCTGCTCCCCACAGCCAGGGATTTCAGAGTTCAATGGGGAAAGTACACTTGTAAGTGTATAATTAAATTATAATAAATTCGGTGCGATCCTGGAAATAGAAACACTGCCCACTATGGGAACACACCAGCAAGAGTAAGCATGTTGGCCCCAAAAGTTAGAGAAGGAAAGATCCTTAAATGCATTATAAAAATGTTCTCTTGGGTTGATACAGTATATGAATTCATTTAGGAGCTTATCCTACATGATTTAGAAGCTTATTCTATATGGTTTCATCTGGATAGTTGCTTCCACCAAGAAGCCCAGTCTAAAACCAGCCCACAAAAGTCATTTTCTTATCTTAAATTCTCTAAAGGTCTTGGCACAGTCTCATCTCTTTGACTAAATTTAAATGGTTTAAAGACCAACATAATGTCCTTTCATTTTTTGTTCATGAGAGAATCAGCTGGAGGCCTCATTCCCTAAAAAGATCATTACTAGAGATTCTTCTATAAATAAATGACTGAATTGGGGATGGATGGAGGGAGGGAGGGAAAGAGGGAGGGATGGAGGCAATGAGGCAATTAGGGTTTTATTCTGCTTATCACCAAGAATACGTGTTCAGAAAAAGTACAGTAATATTTACATGACATGATAGGCCACCGAGAGCCATCTGTGCAAATGTCGAGGATACTTTCTCCCCGGCCTTTGTTTCTTTCTTACTCTCCTCCTCGTTATCAGAGACACTCATTAAATTCCTGAGATGTGAAACATTTCACTAGGTTTCTGACTTTGGCTTTTTAGCTCAGAGAATCAAAAGCCCTTAAGTGACCTTCACCTTGCTTGCAGGAGACCTCACAAATAATGACTTTGCCAATCTCTCCTTACTGCAGCTGTGATAAGAAATACACAGAAATAAATTTAAAGTCAAAAAAAGAGAAAAAAGAAATACACAGAAATACACAGCTACTAAGGGGACATCAGTGCTACCCTCTTGCTTTCTTCATGGGCCTATTTCCCCACCCCGCTTCCTTAAAGACACAGTTCTGAATACGGGAGTGAACCTGCCCAGATTCCCAAATGCCCACGCCCCATCCAGAAGGAGAGAATGGGTGGCCATCTACAAGGCCTGTCCACGTCTTGTTGCCATGCCACAGAGCCCAAGTGAGTGTGTCCCCTAAAGGATGGGTCTATGCGAGGACACTGTCAGGGCACCTGTGCATCTGATGGAGACTAAAGGTCTAATCCATCATCTCAGTTTTCTGAAGTAGCAACAAAGACTAAGAAATAATGCCCAGGCCTCAGGGAAAGAGAATTAGACCCTAAGCCATGGGTACTTCTAATGTATAATAAATTTGTGTAATTATATTCAAGAATCATGAGGGCCATGCTTTGATTTCAATTAGATCCCATTCTTCTCTTTGAAATCTCTCAGTTGTCTCTCCCTGAAGCCAAAGCCTTTTTGTGGTACGTGGAATTCTAAAGTGTCCCCAAGATACTCACCCCCTGGTATAAACACCTTGTATAATCTCTTCCCCATGAATGTGAACAGGACCTGTGAATATGATGCGATATCACTCCCATGGCTAGGTTGCTTTATACGGCAAAGTTAAAGGGATTATTGATGTGTAATTAAGGTTCCTAATAAGTTGACTTTAAGTTAATCAAAAGTTAACTTTAAGTTAATCCTGGGTGTCTTAACTAATCAGGTGGGCCCCTTAAAAAGAAGATCTATAGATCAGAGAAAGAAAAATTAAGAATAATATTAAGTAGTAGAGACTTTCCGTTGTTGGCTTTGAAGAAGCAAAGTGCCATGTTGTGCAGAAAGCACATGTCAGGGAATGGCGGGCCACCCCTTAGAAGCTAAGGGCCGCAGTCTTCTAACCACAGGGAACTGAATTCAGCCAACCACCAGTGAACTTGAAAGAGGACTCCAAGCCTTAGATGATATTGCAGCCCCTCCTAACGCCTTAAGCAAGGTGAGACTGTGAGCAAAGGACCATTTAACCCATGATCAGAAACTTTGAGATAGGGCGCCTGGGTGGCTCAGTTGGTTAAGCAACTGCCTTTGGCTCAGGTCATGATCCTGGAGATCTGGGATCAAGTCCCACATCTGGCTCCCTGCTCAGCGGGAAGCCTGCTTCTCCCTCTCTCACTCCCCCTCCTTCTGTTCCCTCTCTGGCTGTGTTTCTCTGTCAAATAAATAAAATCTTAAAAAAAAAAAAATCTTTAAAAAAAAAAAAGAAACTTTGAGATAATAAATTAGTGTTCCTTTAAGCCACTAAGTTTGTGGTAATTCTCTGTGTGGCAATAGAAAACTCATACGGCCTTCTTGATTATAGTTGAAATTTGAACATGAACTGAATGCCTTGCTTGTCCTCTGAGTTAATAAAAACAGACTATTCTAAAAAAAAAAAAAAAGACTGTTATTAAGGTCTTACATTTGTTAATATGGTTGCTTTTAGCTCAAAAATAACTCTCTTATAAATTATAATTCTGCTTCAACTAAGGGTCAGGGAAATTTAGTATGGGAGTCAAGAGCTCTTGGGCCAGACCCCCTGAGTTCCAATCCCACCCCAAGTACTTGGAGGACCCCAGGCAAGTTAACCTCTCCATGGCTGATCTGTAAAATGGGTTAGTAATAATATTTATTGGTAGGTCTTACATTTATCAATACCTTATTTATGGTTGTGATAAGTCAGGTAAGTGGTATACACAAGGCTCTTAGAACTGCTCCCAACATATTGGACACGCTGCGTTAAGGGGTGCAGCTTGCAATTTAAGCCCCTTGCCTGAGGTCATGCAGCTAGAACTTAGCAGAAGCCCGCAAACCTGAGATGCTGAGACGTCAACGTCCATGCTCTGAACTCCTCCCTGTCCCTGCCTTTAAGAACACATAGCGAATTCACAAAGACCATTTTGAAAATGAAATTCAAAGAACCAATCAGCCTGCTATTCTAAGTTTTCATGTTTTTCCCTCCACTTCCCTTTTGTTACAAAATATGCCCAAAATTCATGTAACCTCTTACAGCAGCAATAGAAAACTGAACAGGCCCTCTTTGTTGAGATGCTGTTTTCCCTCCACTTGGAGGAGAACGGAACACACAAACCTCCCCTCCCTCTCAGGGGTTCTGGCCCAAGAGCTCTTGACTCCCATACTAAATTTCCCAGGGTAGGACATCCCCCTTGGTCACCACCCCAGCTCTGCAGGCTTGGTGGGGACCTAGGTAAACCAGACCTGAGCCAACAACAGCCTGGATGAGGCCCAGACTGCTCCACATGGAAGTCCACCGATCAAAGGCCTTCAGGCAGCACAGGTGTGGACGCTGAAGTGGGTCCATGAGGCCAGAATCCATCCCCTGAGACTTTCTGGTCCTTCGTGGATTTCGAAGCCCTTATTGAAATAGAAGCCCAGAACATCCCCATTTCTCCAGCACATGTTTTCTCAAAGCAGATACTGCCTTCACTTTACATTGATTTAAGGGCATTTACCAGTTTTTAATCTCTTTTCAATGCCTCCAAGTGAACAGGGTTGAAGCAAATGGGGGAACGATAGTCTGTCCTGGGCACATGGAAAGGCGGGCTGTGCTAGAAGGACTCTAGGGATTTGACAGATGTTCTGGTCTGGTCCCTAACTCTGTACGTAGGAGGAAACTGAGGCCGAGGAGGAATGTGACCGGTCAGAGGCACAGAGCGGGTTAGAGCAGAGCCCATCCTGGCACTGAGGTGTCCAACGTGTCCTCCCCCTGCCCCCCGCCCCCCGCCCCCCGCCCCGCCCACCGGAGGCATGGCTGGACCCGCCCCCTCAATGTGCCAGCTCACGTGGTGGGCGGAGCCACACCCCTGGACATTCCTTCGCGCGCTCAGGGAAAACCCAGCCCAGGCAGAGAGCCAGCCGTGGGTCCCTCTTGGTCCTCTCTGAACACAGCAGTCCCCAACCCACCTCTGTCGCCGAGACCCTGTCATTCAGCCACCAGGGAGAATCCTTTAGATCAGGTTATCTCTGACCTGCTCTGACTCCTTTGTACCATTTTTGGGCACCCCCACCCTGACCTTGGTCTACTTTTACCTCCAAGTGCCAGCACCTGCTGCTCTCTGGGGAGGATTACCCCAGGGCCACTGGGCCTGCTTTACCCACATGCTTAGGGACCTGATATGTCTGGAAATTGACACTCCAGCTTGGCCATTGAATCTGTGACTCCCTGTGGGAGCGTGAAAACCTGGGCTCAGGCTGAGAAGACATTGAAGTCCACCTCACCTCCCAGAAGCCCCGCAGGGCTTGCCTAAAATCCCATCTTGGCCTGGCTGCCTCTCTGTTCTATCCTGCTTCTCTCTCTCCTTCACCGGCTTCACCCGGGATCACGTCTTCCATGAATCACTTCAATAAATCCCAAAGGCTCCATCTTCGAGTTTGCTCTGGAAATCCTGACCTCCTTAGATTTGAGCAATCTGGAACTTGGGCAAAGCTGATTTTTCCATCGTACACGGCCTAGACAGAGAGAATCTTTGACCTAGAAATAGGATTAGCTTCTCAACCACGGCAACCCTGCTGCCTCAACCCACGGGAAATTATTTTTCACAAACAAAGAACCCTTAATGATCAGTGGATAATTAGAACCTGAAGCCAAGTATAGGAAGCCAGGCCTGGCTCTGAGCAACGCTCCCCCTCAGCACCCCCATGACGGTGGTGAGGTCTGTACTTTTAACATCGTGCGCACACCACCTCTCCACGACGCAGACTCTGCTAGGCAGAAGAAGAATAAGATGTATTACAGTGTGTGGGAGATGTTTTCATTACGCTATGGAAATAGAAGGCTTATGTTTTATAGCTCAAACGTTGCCAATTTTTAAAATAAGAGGTTTAGTGTAAATCTAAGCCATTCGGGGAGCATGAGTCCAGGGACTCCCATTGAGTGACTGTGAGCAAAAATGCACTCTTTGCTCTCTGTTTTCCTCAGTTTCCCCATCTGTAAAACCAAAGATCTTCTTCCCTGTTTGAAAATCAAGGGAGTATAACCATCGTCCATATTACTGATTTGAACAGTGGGTCTTTGCTGATCTATCAAAAAATATAAATTAAACTTCCCAGAATGTTAAAGACACTGATGCTCTTCTGGTACTGGTCTTGGACCACCCTTCTTCTTTTCTCCACCAAACCCCACAAACACACACAAACAGGTCCCCTGATTTAGAGAATAGTGTAGAGAATGTTCCAGAAGATCCCGTGGGAAGAAGCCAGTTTCTGTGTGGGTGTCAGCATGGTGACCAGACACACACTGAGTCATTCGACACAGTCAGTACCTCGTTGGGATTCTTCCCAGGCACCTTACAAACAAAGAACATATTCTCTGTGAATAAGACAGAGCCCAGGTTCATTAACACCTCAGCTAAGCCCTCACAAGCAATCTCAGTCATCCTATCCCACGTGACCGTCTGGTTTGGGACTTTTTGTTTCTTGCTTGGCTGGTCTTCACTCATAAGTCCCCTCACACGGAGACGTGATTGTTGTCACCAGAGTGTAAGATCCATCTTTCCTCTCCCACCTCGTCTCCCTGCCGTGGCTCTGATATTTTGATCCCCTCTATTCAGCCCCTTTTGTCTCTGTCAGCTTCTTTGAATCACAGCAGTACTGATACCCAGCATTTGTTGCGTGCATACTATGTACCTCTAGAAGACAGGAAATCAAAGATCAGAGAGGTTAGTGATCTCCCTTAGCTCACACAGCTAGGGAAGAACAAAACGTAAAGCTCACCACTTGCCACGCTGACTCCATTCACCTGGGCCCCCCCCCAGGCTCCCACAGTTAGCCAATGACCTGAGTTCTCATTACCAATATCACCCTCCACGCACCATATTTACAAATCCTTACAAATTTCCAAAAGAAAACAAACCTGCCCTGGAAACAATGCTTATAATTATAATTATGGATACTACTTGTCCCTCACAGGGAATGCTTAAAATATCCATTTAAATGCAAATGAACCTTATCATCCAAATTAGACTCATTCCACCATGTTGAAATTAATATAGAAAATAATATTGAGCACTAAATTATCAGTAATTAATATTGACACAATGAAAAAAATTACTCTCACTTCAGTATTTTGAGGAAGAGAAGTCTTGTCTGTGAGGACTGGAAGCAATAGCCAGCACAGTGCCCGGCAGAGCTGACAACACGCAGGCTAGGAGAGAAATATGGGGGGAAGACAAATGGCCATGATGTCTCTTAGGACCAAATAAGCCAGTCTTTGGTTCTAAAGAAAGGACACTATCCTGGTAACTAAGTGACTACACGTTATTTAAGAATAAGTTATTTCACAATCACTAAAGAGCACAAGGGAGAGCCTGAAAAATTAAAATCTTTTAAACATGAGGACGCCTGGGTGGCTCAGTTGGTTAGACAACTGCCTTTGGCCCAGGTCAGGATCGAGTCCCACATGGGGCTTCCAGCTCAGTGGGGAGTCTGCTTCTCCCTCTGAGCTCTCCCTTCTCATACTCCCTCTCTCTCTCATGCTCTCTCTCTCAAATAAATAAATAAAATGTTAAAAAAAATTGGAAAATATTGGGCGCCTGGGTGGCTCAGCTGGTTAAGCAACTGCCTTCGGCTCAAGTCATGATCCTGGAGCCCTGGGATTGAACCCCACATCGGGCTCCCTGCTCGGCAGGAAGCCTGCTTCCCCATCTCTCACTCCCTCTGCTTGTATTCCCTCTCTCGCTGTGTTTCTCTCTGTCAAATAAATAAACAAATCTTAAAAAAAAAATTGGAAAATATAAATAAATAAAATCTTTTAAACGTGAAAACAAAGACAGCCTATGTCTCCTCTATAATCTCACTTGAAGGTTGGAAAACCATGACGCCCGGACCAGCCACCCCTTCTTATAAATAAAGTTTTATCAGAACCCAGCCACGCTCATTTGTTGACTTAAAGTCTGTGGCCCTTTTCCCGGTACTGTGGCAGAGCAGAGTGGTTACAACAGAGACCATCAGTCCTGCAAAACCTAAAATTTTTACTATTGATTCTTTAAGAAAAAGTCTGCTGAAATCCCCTGATCTAACCAGCCCTGTGTCAAGACATAGGGAAATGGCTTTGTTAGAAACAGGAATCCAGAGAGTCGCCACGTGGGCCCAGGTCCAGCTGTTTGGCTCCAACATTGTGGCATCTGGCAAGCTGCAGGATGGCCAGGGAGCTAGCAGCTTCATTTGTAAGCTGAGAAAATTGGGTTCTTGTCTGTTGTTATTCTGAAACATTATGAAACACTCCTCTCTTCCAATAAGATCACTGATTAAGAAACAAGTGCTAAGTTGATGGGGTTTTTTTTTTAAGATTTTTCTTTATTTGACAGTGAGAGAGGGAACACAAGCAGGGGGAGTGAGAGAGGGAGAAGCAGGCTTCTGCTGAGCAGGGAGCCCGATGCGGGGCTTGATGCGGGGCTCCATCCCAGGACTCTGGGGTGATGACCTGAGCCAAAGGCAGACGCCCAGTGACTGAGCCACCCAAGTGCCCCTAAATTGGTTTTATAACCAAATGAAATTGTCAAGTACTTGCATTTGAGAATGACCTACGTAAAGTCAAAGTTATGTTCCTTTTCCAAGCATGATGCTCTCCATATTAATCACTATGATTGAGTAATTTCAAAGAGTTTAGCATTTGTTACTGCCTTGGAATCCCCCAGAAGCCAACCCTGAAGTGCTGATTCACAGATGCATAGTTTTAATCACATATTCCTATCTGTAAACATTTCTGAACGGTCTCTCCAAATATATCAATAGCTATTTATCCACACACTGTATGTATGCCCTACTGTAACAATGGTATGCACATTATAAAACTATTCAAGGGAGAAACTTGTCAAAGGTAGGATGAAAATAAATACTTAGAATGTCATAATGCAAACCCATGTCCTTAGCAGCTTTAGTCCTAATAGCCAAAAGTTGGGAACATCTCAAGTGTCCCTGGACTGGTGAATGTGTAAACAAAATATCCACACAATGGAATATCACCCAGTCTTAAAAAGGAAGGAAATTCTATTTCATGCTACAACATGGATGAACCTTGAGGACATTACACTCAGTGAGATAGCCAGTTACAAAAAGGCAAATATTGTTGGCTTCCATTTCCGTGAGGTACCTAGAGTCATTGAGTTCATAGAGACAGAAAGCAGTGATGGCTGCCAGGAGCTGGGGGAGAGGGGGAGGGAGGGAATAGGGAGTCACTGCTTAATAGGTATAGCATTTCGGTTTTGCAAGATGAAAAAGTTCTGGAGATTGGTTCTGGAGATTGGTTCAATAATGCAAGTATATTTAACACTACAGAACTGTATTTTAAGATGGTTAAAATGTAAATTTCATGTGATGCTTTTTTTCCACTGCAATTAAAAATAAATACATAATTTTTTAAATTGAGTTTTGAAAAAAGGAACTTATCCTATATTATCTGCACACCCCCAGTGGATCATTTTGTCTATCCCCTGGGATGCACATGCCCATCTTGGAGACCTTTGCACTAAATAACCAGTGTATAAGCCTGTCCATAGAGTGATCAGTAAAAGACTTGAATAAAAAATCCTTTTGCCAAGTAGATGTTAACATTTCTCTCTTCAAGGAAGAATAAAACAGTATAATAGAAATGGTGCTAAGGAGGGACACAAAAGCATATGGATCTGTGTTCCATCCCATCTCTGCTATTTGGCTACTGTGATTTGAGGCAAGTTCATCGTCTCTGGGCTTACATTCCTCAAATGTAAAAGAAACATGTTTTCATTTTCTCATTCAACAACTTTTTATTGAGTGCTAATACTATGCCAGGAGATATGGTATATTAGTTACCTAATAAAATATCTAGTATATTAGTCATCTATTTGTTGCATAACAAATTACCCCCTACACTTGGACACATAAAATAACAGTTTTTATCTCATGCAGTACCCATGGGTCAGGAAATCAGGAGCAGCTTGACTGGGTGGTTCAAGCTCAGGGTCTCTCTTGGGGTAAGATATCAGCCGGGGTCACATCATCTGAAGGCTTGACTAGGGGAGAGTATCTGTTTTCAAGATGGATCACGTGGGAATGGTGCTGGCAGGTTGCCTCAGTTCCTCCCCCTATTTGGGTCTCCATGAACTGCTTGAGTCTCCTCATGACATGGCAGCCGACCACCCTTGGAGAAAATGATCTGAAAGAAAGCAAGACGAAAGCTATAATGTCTCCCATGGCTGAGTCTCAGAAGCCACCTGCCACCATTTTGCAAGATCCTATTTGTTCTGCGGGTGAGCCTTCTTCATGGTGGGAGCCTCAACGCAAGGTCAAGAATAGCAAGGGTCAAGAATCACTGGAGGCCAGCTTGGATACATCGATACATAAAGTGAACAGAGGACTTACCCTCATGGACCTTATCATCTAGAAGTGAAAATTGACTCCAAATAAATAATTGCAGAAAGAACTGTGTATTTGTAACTGTGGTACCTCCTATGATGGAAGAGTACTGAGTCCTATAAATGTGTTTAATGGGAGAGACTGGATCTCATCTGCTGTGTGAGGAAAGTCTTCCCTGGAGAAGAGAACATATATGTTGATGCCTTAAGGATGAAGAGGAGTTAGCCAGGTATCTGGCAGCACAGCAAACAGCTTGTGCAAAGGCCCTGAGGCAGGAATATGCTCTTTCAAGGATCTAAAGAAAGCGTGTGTGCATGTTGGAGGAAAAGGAGGAGCCTATCAATCCAGGGAGAAAATGGACTGAGATGACCCTGGGCAAGAGGAAAGAGACCTGACTATGTGAACTTTATGAACCATAAGGATCTGCAACTTCATCATAGAAGCAAAGGGAACTTTTTTCTTCCAGGCAGTGGTGGGGCTTAGAAGGAGAAACCTGGATTTAATATTTTTCAAAGATCTGTCTTTCTAGGAGAAAGATTACTTGCAAAAGAGCTGTTGTGTTTTTTAAAAGGCAAGAGAAAATACCCAAATTTAGGAGACACTTACTAAATATTACTTCCCCTTCCCTCTTAAAACAAACAACTCAGGAACACTTAAAATAAGCTGATATCTGCAAAACATATATCTCCAAAAAGAGTAGACAAAAATATTGTCAAATACTGCTAGCCTCATTAGGCACCTCGTAAGTTCAGACACTAGGGTCTGGAAAGAGGCTTGTCTTGGGAAACAGAGGAGGATTTAGTAGTGATCTTAATGCCTTCCTTCACCATCAGCAGGAACCTGTACCAGCCCACAGAGAGCTCTGAATAGCATTTATGATGCTTAATCAGAAAGCATGCAGCGTTGATGTGGAAATTAATTGGATGCTCGGGTTTTTCACGCATCATGGAGAGTTAAAATCACAAAGAATTTGATAGGAATATATTTAGTAACAGTATCACTGACGTTCAGTCCCAAGCAGAAACCCATATCTACTTTGGGGCTCATTATATCCTGAGTGACAATGGGTGCTCAGAAAATCTCTTTTGATTATGATGATGAAACACATTGTTCAGTGTCTTTAATAGCTAGTGAGGAATTGGGCCAGACCTGGGGTTTTTTAAATATGACCCCCTGTGCGATTATATATTTAATCATTTTTACTTAATGGACTCACTGTTTAACTTACTGTATATTACCACCGTAATGGAAACCATCACTGGCTATACAAATATGAAGATCATTAAAAATCAACACAGTCCTCCCCTAAAACTCTGGGTACACAGCCCATGGCAGGTGCAGCCCACCCTCAGAAATGCCAGACTGGGCTGTGCCTGTAGTAGAGGAGCTCGGAATGAATAGCCAAGTCACCAGTCCCTACAGCTGTGTGTGCTCGCAACACACAGCAACTGATAAAGAACGCAAGAGAATGACAGGGAGATTTCGTAGGCGAACAACAATGAAATCTACCGCACGAACCTAAAGAAGTAAAATACATGGAAAGGATAAAGACATATGCTAAGGCCCAGAGGCTCCTTAGACTTTGCAGCTCCAGGGACCCCCAGCTAATAAAACAGAGAGAAAAGATGCACCTTCTGGGACAGGGACCAGGATTCATTTATCTGGTGTGTCTATAATCTGGGATGGGGCAGGAGCTGAACTCGGGAAAGGCTCAGGACTGTAGTCACGGTGGCTGAGAGTTTCCTTCCATCTTTGCTTTAGAGGAAAATACCTACAGAGATACCCAAAGGTGGGTATTTGCAGGGGGCAAAACCCACCTATAACTGCATACATTGCTCAGGCGAATGCCAAATGGGGTGATCCCGTTGAAAAATGGTTTGTCAGTCACTTACAAAGTTAGACACACGCTAACTGTACAAGCCACAGTCCCGCTCCCTAAGTATTTACCCAAGAGAAATGAAAGCAAATGTTCATAAAGAGACATATACAAAAATGTTCATAGCACTCTGCTCATATTAGCAAGAATGGGAAATAATTCAAATGCCAATCAAGTGAATGGACACATAAATTGGGATGTGTTCATACAATGGAATACCATTCCCCAAGCAAGGAACAAACTACTGATATGTGAGACAAAATAGGCCAATCTCAAGATCTCTGTGTTAGCGGAAGAAGGCTGGGGACAAACAGCGGGAAGTACCTATTCTGTGGTTCCATGCAGAATAGTGGTTGACCGAGGTGGATGGAGATCAATTCAGAAGGGCATGAGAAAACTTTCCAAGAGATGGAAATGGCGCCCTCCTTGAGTGCCACGACGGCTGCATGGAGGCACACTCGCTCCAACCCCCCGCTGCACGCTTAGCATCACCTACTTTGCTACAGGTGAATTAAACGTCAATTTTTAGAAGTACAATTTTTAAAATAACCCATTAGCCAAAGAGCTATTTTAGAAATCAGTTACTACTGAGAATGTCCCAGGACTGTGGGAAGAGCAAGAATGAGAGCTGCCTGTGTCTTGGAAGATCACTGTTTCCACGGCCCACCCACCTCCCTTCGTTGTCTGAAGCATAAAAAGAGGAAAGAGACGTCAAGATGCTTGGAAACTCTCCAGTTGCCATACAACCTGAAGAGGGTATAGTTTAATCATGATTACTAAATCCTTAGAGCCACATCACTCCTGCGTTTTTCCATATTTGCGTTTTTAATATAGAACAAAGCCTGCCTGTCATAAAAAAAGATTTAGACATTATAGAAGAGGAGATAAAATAAAAACTGCCAGTTCCCTTCTGTCCCTACTCCCACCCCTCCTCTACACCCCCCACTCACTTCCCAGTTGTTGTTGTTTTGTTAAGATTTTATTTATTTATTTGAGAGAGAGAGAGTGAGAGAGAGCATGAGAGGGGAGAAGATCAGAGGGAGAAGCAGACTCCCCATGGAGCTGGGAGCCCGATGCGGGGCTCAATCTCGGAATTCTGGGATCATGACCTGAGCCGAAGCCAGGGGCTTAACCACCTGAGTCACCCAGGTGCCCTCACTTCCCAGTTTTAATGATATGGCCGGGTTTTTTGTGAATCTTCCAGATTTTTTTTCCAAAACTGGAATCATACAATAGATCGATGGATGAATTATACAATCTGCCTTGTTATGTAACAACATAGTCTCTCCCATAGTATGGATATACCATAATTTATTCAACTAAGCCCCTAAAATTTGACTTTAGGATTCTCCCCCAGTGTTCTGCTTCTGTAAACTATGGAATGAATATATTTCCTTGGCCACAGGTCTTTGAGTTCTTGTGTGACTATCCCTTTAGGATGAATTCCTAGAGGTGAAATTTCTGGTCAAACAGTACCTCAAGTTTAATTTTGATAAAGCTTATCAAATTATTCTCTGAAACGACTGAATCAATTTACAGTCCTCCCAAAAACATCGCTTCTCCTTCTGATCTCGTAGAGAGGAAAATAAAGCGCAGGGAATGTTGCAGTGTTCAGACTTCCAATGCCCTGGAAAAACAAAAGCAATTCTGAAGCCAACACATCCCTATTTTCACTGCTAACTTGAAATTTCCATAATGAGGAAATAAAATACATGATTTAAAAAAAAAAAACTGTTAAGCAATGAGATTAATGAGAGTTGAGAGCCTATGACTTGAACATTTGCTGGTTAATAGATTTAGGGGTAGAAACAGTGTTACATCGATTACAGTAATTAACCACAGATGAAGATGAATGGAAAAGGGCCCTCTCTTGCCAGCCAAGCTTCAGTTGAAAGCCTGAGTTATGAGTCGCTGGTGGGGATAGGAAGGTGAGAAACAAGGTGTGATTGAGGAAAGGATGGAGCTCTCCTCTTCCAGGGTATGTGCCAGGTTCTCAGAGCCAGAGTTCCATCCTGTTCCCACATCCCAAAGAACCCCCATCTGGAATGCTCACCTTTCAAGAAATAGGACGCATTTTGGCTATATCACCTGGGTATCTTTTTTTTTCTCCTTAAATGGAGTTAAACTCTTTCTAAATCTAAAAAAACATGACCCTGAAGGAGCCATGTCCCTGTGATGAAATAGACAAACGGGAAAAACACCAAAGCTCGTGTTTTAGCACTTTGCTGATCAAGTCAGAGAGAATCCATGGCCCACCCAGTAGTCAATTTTGTTGGAAATAGGTCTCTAGAGTAGAAAAAAAATATTTGAGGGAGAAGGCAGTACATTCCAAAGCTATGACTAGGACCCGTGCACAGTACTTCCCCAGGGTAAGAGCTCTGGCCTATTAGCACTTGCAACCACTCTTGTCAGAAAGTCAATTCCTGGTTTTCCATTCACTCTCTCTTTTTACAGAAAGTCAAATTTATTCTTTTGGGGCCAACATTCTGTGAGTTGGACAAGTGCATGAAATCACATCACCACCACCACAATCAAGAGACAGAACAGCCCCAGCACTCCTAATAGCTTGACTCATGTTGCCTCTTGTGGTCTAGTCCTCTGCAGCCCCCACCCTTGGTCCCATACAACCGCCGATCTGTCTTCTGTCCTGTCATTGGGTCTTCTCTAGAGAATGTCATATATGTGGAATCCTGGCCTTCTTGAGCTGGCTGTTGTCATTGCATTTGTGATCCGTCCACGTGGTTGTGTAGATCAGTACTTGTTCCTTTTTTATTGCCATCAAGTGCATGAAACACAATTTATCCATTCTCCAGCTGTGGGATCCTGAGTGACCTCCAGTTTGGGCAATTATAAATAAAGTCACCATGGACATGCCTTTGCAGGGTTTTGTATGGTGACCTCCAGTTTGGGCAATTATAAATAAAGTCACCATGGACATGCCTTTGCAGGGTTTTGTATGAAATTAAGATTTCCTTTATCCTGGGATTGTTGGGCCATATGGTAACCCAACTGCTATTTAATGTCCTTAGGATACAAGGAGCCTAGAAACAGTTCAGTGGTTCCTGGGGTTGAGTACTCTTCTCCATGAATACTGTTATCACTTACGTAGTGTGCGTCTGGGAGTGAACGGGCTATGATCTGATCTTGTCTGGCCGTCATTCCAGCCATGTTGCCAGCATGGAATAAAAAACTCAGGATGCGGATTCTGATGTTTTCAGTCCAATGACTCCAGAAAATCACTTGCCCGTGCAGGGAAGAGGAGTGTGGCTTAATCAAGCGAAACCAGGACACCCCATTTCCTTTCCTTTTCCCATCAATTTTTGTATCCTAAAAGTTTCATAAAGATTTTTGGACAAACAGTGGGTAGATATTGAGGTTTTCACGTGAAGGAAATAAGTTTAAGTGGAATTCTCTTTTTCCATTTGAAATTTTTTGAAAACATGCAGTTCCCAAATTTGCTCGTTAAATGTGACTTTAAAATCTGATTATATTCCCAGAAAACTAAAAAAGAAAATTATCATAATTACACAATCCCTATTATAGTTGAACTCTTAGATATAATTTTCGATGATTTGTCGGCGAAAAGATAAAATATTTTTGAACTTTTCTTTCTATCACAATTGAACAAAGCTGAGTTAAATTCAATGAGTATTCAATTGAGGCTAAAGATTTTCCATTTGCAACACACATAATGATTCCTATCTTGTTTCAGTTGAATTAAGTGTATAAGGCCTCTATTTTTATATCTAATGTCAGCTTATCCTGTTTTTCCACTTTCCTCTTGTTTTTCCAAAATAATAAGGGCAAAATGCAATTAAAATATGCAAATAATACAGCACCACCACGGCTAATCATGGTATAAATAATATAATATGAAACCAGCACATAAAAAAGGAGGTTTGGGAAAAATTAACGTTTAATACACAAAAACACAACTAATGAGAAAGTGAATCTTAGAGGTTTAGAAACCCTTGGAAGCATACTTGTGTTGTTCTGCCGAATTCCAAAAACAAATGATCTTATTTTTTTGTTTACTTTTTAAAATAATTTATTTGTTTTATTTTTTCAGTGTTCCAAGATTCATTGTTTATGCACCACACCATTAAATAATTTAGTTAATACATATAAAATGAACAAGCTCCGCCTGATGACTCTCATAATACCAAATGATCCTAGAGTGAACAAATGATTTTAGACAATCGTTTGTCTTGTAATTAGTTCATTCATTCATTCATTGAACACACACTGACATCCCCTATGTCCACAGCGGCCTCAAGTAAGACGTAGTCCACATCCCTGAACTGCTTACAATAAACTGGAGGTAATAGAAGATGGCGGAAAGCATTGTGGATGGAATCTATCCAAAGCAGAGGGTCACATGAGTAGGAATCTTCTTAAATGAGGTAATGGTTGAGCTGACTCAAGTTAACCTGCTTTAGAGAGGAGGGATTCAACAGCACAGGGGATGGGCACAGATGGAGTGGCTTGCAGGGGAGTGGAAGGAGGTAACACTAGAGCCGTAGACTCATTTCCTAGAGCTACTGTAAGACATTATTGAAAACTGGGTGGCTTATCACAACAGGTATTCTTTCACAGTTCTAGAAGCCAGAAGTCCAAAATCAAGGTTAAAACATGGCTGGTTCTTTTGGAGGCTCTGAGGGAGAATTGGTTCTATGCTTCTCTCCTGGTCTCTGGTGGTTGTGGGCGACACTTATAGACCTATCATTCCAATCTCTGTTTCAGCCTCCAGTTGGCATTGCCCTCCCTCTGTGTCTCTGTCTCTATCCTTTCACATGGCATTCTTATAAAGACACCAGTCTTCGGATTTGAGGCCCACTGTAGTCTGAGTATAACCTCGTTTAACTTGTTTGTATCTGCAAAAGTGCTATTTCCAAATAAGGTCATGTTCATGGAGGATTTAGTCTTCCACACCAGGATTATAACTTCAGCAAATCTTTTTGGCAGACACAGTTCCACTTACAACAAACAGCCCACAACTACAAATCATAGCCCACCCATGGCCTTCCCGTGGTCGTTCTTCGTAAATCAGATTGTATGGGAACAGAGCCACACGTACTTGTTCATACATCTTTGATGTCCACTTTCCCACTACAAAAGCAGAAGGAAGTCACTGTGACAGAGATCATAGGGCCCAAGAAGCCTAAAACATTTACGATCTGAACATTCCAGAGAAACTTGGGGAACCCCTGAGCTAGAGAGAAATTGGTTGTCAGCCAGTAAAGATTGGCCTTGGGGTGAAGCTAAGGAAGGAGGATATGAAGCTGCAAACTCCAGGGAATACGGTCCAATGTTGGCAGAAAGTGTCCAGATGCAAATAGGATGCAGAAGACGCAAAACAGAAGTGGGGTGGGCAGGGATTTGCCGGCCACAGTGGGAGATGTGGTAATGCATGAAGGAGAGGGCTGGGAGGGGTAGGGAGCTTCCGTGATTGGGACAGAGTCTTTGCTCTGGGTCATGAGAAGATCAAAAGGGAGATGCTGAGATGGAGCCGAAGGGGAGTCATTGGAGTGCGGGGAGAAGACCACGGGCCAGGAAGGCAAGGGGACAGGTGAGCATTCTTCAGGGTTCTTAAAATTGTCGGGGCTGGCAATGATAGCGGGGTGGCAAGGACCATCGTGAGCAAGGGCATGTCATCCCTAAAAGGTCTAGAGTCCTAGATTTCCTTCCCCAAAAAACTCATGTCCAGACTTCTGCGGGTGCCACCCCCGTGCACAAAGCAATTGCGTGATTGATGTGGATTCTGGTGCCCCATCCTTGTAGCAACTTAATAAGGTGTGTGCACAGCCTCCCAATGTAGGCTGTAATCCCTTTTCCAGAGTTTACGAATTATGAATTTGGATTCCCATCACAAGTGCTGTCAAGTTTTTTTGGCCTCAAAACCAATTAAAATGATGAATAGCTGTGAAAGGGACCAGAAGTGCATTGAACCCTTCTCCAGAACAGCTGGGGATCAGTCCTTTGCTGTGTCCCGTTTCACATGATCTGGGAACATGAAACTGGGCATCTTCAAAGGTAAGACTCAAACAACTTCGTGAAAGGGAACTGATCCACTTAGCTTTTTTTTTTTCAACTATGAAAGCTGGAGATATTTACAGTGTGCCTCGTCTTCCTTTTTGCTTCTCTCCCAAGGTCATAACACTCTGTCTCCATCATCTCCCGTTACCAAGGTTATCCTAAAAAGAATCACTAAAGCAGAGATTAACGGTTTGGGGAGGGGGGGGAACAAGTGAAAAAAATGTCAAAAGATTTTGAGTTTGATTTGTAATGGATGCAAAATGAGCAGCCACGAAAAGCCCTGAGAATCGTCCCCTCACCGCTGCCACACACACACACACACACACACACACACACGCACGCGCGCGCGCACACACATATCTTGCTGCTCTATCATGTATCTCAGCTGTGAATGTTCCCACCCAATTTCAAGGGTGCTGGGATAAGCAAGATTATCAGTCTTGTCATTTTTTCACCCATTTTTTATGGTCAGAAAGATCTGCAGATGCCAAGCAGTACAGAGAAAAGAGAATGAGTCTGAGTCAGAAGATCTCGTTTTCAGTACTAACTCAACCACTTCTAACTGAAAAACCCCGAACAAATCACACGACCTCCCTGAACCTCAGTCTTCCCATCTATTAAACGGGGTTACAAGACTCAATTCTCAAAACCATCATGAGGCTCAAACGAAATTAATTTGTGTTGAATTATACACGTACGTGGTTTATACTTAAAACTTGTATCTGTAGGGTATAATAGCCACAGACCGCTGTGTGATCTACTTCTTATTCATGTTGCTATGCTTTTGACAGGAGGAAAAAAACGTGTCAGATAGGTTTCAGACAGTCTCTAATAAATAACATTTGGACAGAACAACTCCTCCGACGAGGTGACTTGGTTATCAGTGAACTCTTTGTTATTTTTAGGGCTGAAAAAGGAGAGGCAGGTGACCCTGAAATTGTATAATCAATCACACAGGGAGGGCTCTAAACCAGTGTCTCCCTCTCTCCCAGGACGTCTGAACTCCCAGGTAGTGGCCTGGGACCTCAGCAGCCATTCAAAGGCAAGCAGAACCCTCACAGAGGACCCAAGGGAAGGGAAGCTGCTCTCATCCGTCTCTACACCCAGTCAAAAGAGGGAAACACAAATCGACTTGCACCTTGTCACCTTGACAACACAAATTTAGACCCTCTCTGCGACGTGCTCTTCTGATTGGTTTTCCAAAACGATGTCTCGCTCTCATCCTGTTGATTTACACGCTTGCTACTGTAGGGCCTGAGAGCATGCTCCGTCTTTGTGAACTCCGAGAAGCAAGCTTGAATAGCCTGATGAGGCGGCTACTCCCAGCCCCCTCTATCTTCCCTCCCGGGCGAGGTGTGGGGTCTAACAGCAGCTACTGTAAGCCCATCGGCTGGCTGCCCCCCTTCCATCCTGGGTCCCAGAGGACATCCCCGCACTCACCCTGTGGGATGGCTCTCCTCACCCTCTCATTAAGTTATCAAGGCAAACTTGGACTGCCTTTCTTAAACCCACATCCTTTCTTTGCCTTCAACCTGAAATTAGCCCTTGTCTTTGTGTCAACCTCTTCTGAAGTGACAGGTAATGAAGTGACAAAGGCTCGCCGCATACATCGAGCTGCTTTCGTACCACTCGCTCGTGGTCAGCCTGGTCATGTGGGGACACAGGGGACACCTCGGCAGTGAAGGGCCCTGGGGAAGGGAGAATCTACAGGGTTGGCAGGACCCAGCAGGATTGACTGGTGCAGCAAGATTGGCTTGGAGCAGTATCTATACTCAAGGAGGTCGACCTCGGGCCATAATTATGGCCACATGACGACTGAGCACAGCGGTTGCTTCTGTGCACCCCTTACTAAACCAGAGGACATCCTACGACACGGTTAACTTCAGTTTGTCTGTATCACTTATGTTAGAATCCAGGAAACACGTGTTGTTTCTTTTCAGGAAAGGAGCGGGGTATCAAATTAAGCATGCATTGAAATATACACACGTTTCAAAAGAAATGTTTTAACTCCTACTGCTGCTAAAGCAGCCTGGCATTTCATTTTATCTATAATTGGGTGTATTTTTAAAGTTTTGACAGAAACTTTATTTTAAGCAGCAGGCAGCAAAAAATAATTCAAACCTTAAGATTCATCAAAAATTATTTAACAGCAGGAAAACCTTCACTTTGAACTTTAACTTTGAACTCCTCTTTCTTGTGACATCCATCCCGGCAACCACTCTAGCCTGCTAAAGTACAGACAACGCCATAATATTGTGCATGGTGACCACACACTTTATCTTGCTTTCTTGTTTTCCTTGCTTCATCAGGAGTGGCCTGATGAACCAAAAAATCCACCGTGACAACTCTATTCTCAGAACTTTCTCCACAGAAAGCAGTTGACTCTGAGAGATGCCAAGAAGCTCCCAACGCTTCCAGAATTCCTCTCTTCATTCTCTACTATTAGAGATTGTGTTCTTCGGCTCTGTCCAGTGTCCATTCTCTTCTGTTAAAGCAAATAATATTGGAAAAGGCACTGTACTGAATTTATTTGTGCTAACATATGAACGGCTTATCAAATTCAGTTTCTTCCTGCTGGAAAATTTTGTTGGGAGGGGGATGATGGAAAGTGGGAGGAGAACGTTGTAACAGGGAGATTTTGGACGCATAGAGGGGAAGCAAAGGGCCACCAGCAGACCTGACCCCCAAGGATCCATTTTGCAAATAAAAAAAATCTGTGCACACATGAATCACCTGGAGAGCTGATCAAAATGCAGAGTCAGATTCAGCCAGTCCAGGGTACAGCCTAAGACTTTCCATTTCTAACAAGTTCTTGGACAATATCAATGCTGCCGGCACACCGGTGGACGTGGCAAAGGAGCCAGAATGTGAGAGATGAACACAGGTATTAGTTTAGTAGTTCTGCACCTTGACTCTACATCTGAAACACCTGCAGAGGCTTTTTTTCTCTTAAACTACTGATGCCCGTGCCCCCGCCCCAGATCAATTAAATCAGAATCCAAGGCCACTCAAGAATTCATACTTCCAGAAGGCAATGCTACTGAGCAGCCTAAGCTGAGAAACTCTGTTTGCTGCTAACCAAAACACTGGAAAATCGTTCACCAGGACTAAAGGCAAGGTATCCCGGCTAAGGGGATCTTCCTCTCCAAAAGTGAGAGTTGCTATTCTACAGTGCCTGGCAATGAGTTGGTACGCAAGAAATACTTGTTCAATGAAAAAAAGCAACGAACGATAGGCTGAATGCATGAAGGGGAGCCCAAGAGCTTAGAGAATGTAAAGAATTGAAGCTCTGACGTTGAAATGCCCAAGGGACAAGAGTGAGACTGGAGGACAGAAAGTCTTTCCTATTCCTCCTTCAGATCACCTATGCAGATACTCAGTCCTGCTGACTCTGCTGATAACAGGAGGATCCGACCCAGAAATACTACCGTTGCTTTAGCCCAGGCTTTGCCGAGCATGACCCGTCACAAAACACCTGCACGGTTTGTGCGATGGTGCTATCATTTCCCGAGCAGATTCCCTTAAATTGACTCACTTCTTCAACATAAATGAACGTGTTTTCAAGGGAAACTACAAATCACTGTTTCAAACAGAGAAGTAACCTGCATCCCTTGACATAAATGGAAGTAACTGTCAAAATAAATACAATGAAAACAACCCAAGCTGGATGCCCCGCCTGCCCATGCTTGCCTCTCTCAGATAAGGAGATGGGGGCAGAATAGGGAGGTATGGAAGACACGGCGCACTTAATGCAGACTTGTCATTCCAATAAGAAGGATGGAGGAGTGCATCGGAAGAAGTCACGATCTGATATTACCGAAGGAACCGCGGGCAAGCATCTCGCGGAACACGACTCTGAGCCAGTGAGTTTCAAACCGCACTCAGAAAAACACGAGCCACCAGTGAGTGCTGAAGAGGCTCTGGAAAGAAAGAAGTATTTCCAAGATTTCAGTTTCTGAGCACTCCAGTCATCGCTGCTGCTTGTCTCACATAGAGCGTAATATCTGTTTCTCAATAAATGTCCCACTCCTAGGAGGAACAGCTTAATCAACAGAGGGCAAAGAGGGTAGCTTAAGACTTACTGTTGAGAGCAGGAAAACAAGCTTTCTCTTGTAAGGCAAGCTTGCTGCTTGAGGTCTCAAAGGCATCGTACCTACCTGGGATGAGAGCATTCACTAAATCAAACTACACTGTTTGGAAAATGAACAGACCATATAAAGGAGGAGATGAGCCTCCCGGCTCTTGAGTGACATATGTCTCGGGGTGGGAGTTAAATTGTTGGCTCAGCGTACGTGCTCGGACTTGGACAGAATGACCCACTGACATTGTAGGGAGTAAATCCACGAAATCGGCCCTTTCTATTTGCTAGGTATTTGTTTTTCTCTTTGAAGCAATATATGCAATAGAAGGTGCTGGCTATGGTTCTTATCATGCAGAACAGCAAGCCTGCATGGTTAGGGGAGAAGCCTCTGGAGCCTCACTGCCTGGTCTAAATCCCTACTCTGGCTCTTTTCAACGTCTCTGTGCCTGGGTTTCCTTGCTCACAGAATGAGAGTGATAAGAGCATTGCCCATCACCTAAGGATATCAAAGAGTCCCTTGCACTCGTTATGGGTTACCTATTATTATATGGCAAAAGAAAAAATTTTTTACACAAAATAAAAGGTTATGCCGTGAAAATCCTGTCTTCCTTCCACCACGGGCTGCATGCCCTTCCGCAAAGGCAAAGCGTGACGTAAAAAGGCTCTTGGGTATCTTTCCAGAAATACTGTACGCATTTATTACTGAGAATACCCTTCTCTTTCGTGCAAATGGGAGCTCCCAAGGCACTCTAGTCTACACCCTGCCTTTCTTCCTTGACACTGTTTCCTAAGAATGAGATCATGGTAGGCTTGGCCCCTCATTCTTGGTCGGAGCTGCAGAGTTTGCCTCTTGGGGTGCCCCATCATTTATTTCGGTTGTCCCTGCTGTAGACACTGAAACTGTTTCTGGTCTCTTGTGTTTATGATAATCAGGTGGCCATGAATACATTGAAAAGCAAATATTTCGTGTACCTGCAGGTATAGCTTTAGGATAAATTCTTGCAAGGGGGACAACTGGGTCAGTCTGTGTGTCTTTTATTTGGATAGATATTGCCAAATTTCTCTTCTGAGAAATTGTACCCACCGCCTGGTACACAAATGTTTCCCATCATCCTCAGAATAATGTTTTAAATTCACAAAACAAATTATATGAGATAATCAAAAAAAGCCACTCTACTGAAGTGCAGTTTTCGGTGTATAAAAATACACCTGTGCCGAATGGTAGAGTGTGTCATCCTTTTTAATGCGGTAACCAACCTTTAGTGGCAGGTAGGAACGAGTAGAAAAGCTATTTCAGCCTCTCAGCAACGACTGTAATGCGATATGAAAGGACGTGTTGGTGACAAGCTCACAGGTCCTGCTAATAATACGATGGCTTCGAGTCCTACAGCCAGAATTGAAGGAAATGCTAAGTCTGGGTTGGCGGATAGAAAATAAAGACATAAATTCTTTCTGAACAAGTACAAGACCTTGTCGTAGAGCCGGCTCCGGGAGACTGATTACAGTGAGCCCCAGTTCCTCCTCAAAGCGTCAGGTCAGCCGGGATTTCACGCTTTCAGGACAGCCCTTAACATTCACGGGTGGGACTCGGCCTCATCCAGGCTAATACAGGCTTCCTGGGCTTTTTAAAATAACCAGACAAGAGAAGGTGTGGACAGGCAGAGATGACTCTACGGCAACCATCCGGAGATAGGGCTTTGACTCTTTCTTGGAGATAATCCCACCCCTTCCTTCAATACTTCAATACATCTGCTCTCCTACTGCACAGGGTTTTGGAGACTTCTTTTGAAAGAAAGGCTCTGTGTTAACTACTGGGAATTAATACCACTTCCTCTTGGCATGTGTACTTCTTAGAACCTGTCTCAGATCTGCCAAGAATGACCCTGGATGGTCAAAGGAAGGGCTGCTCAGCTTTGGGAAACAGAAGAAGCCCCGTGCTCCAGGACATGGCTTGGGGGCATAAGGATGTTTGCCTGGCCTGGCTAGGATGTTACCTTGTTCTCTCACCACAAGAATAGCCCAAGGACTAGAGAAGTTACTGGAAATTACAGGAGCAAGAAGGAAGTGATAGTAGGAGGTGTCAAATCCACCATCAGAGGACATGCCGTCCCTGGAAAAAGGCACAACTCTGGCCATCTCAGGGGTATAAAGAAAAGATTTCAAGCAATCTTCTGATGATGCATCCTTTTTTTTTTTTTAAATTTGTGAGTGCTGGAGAAATGTTAAATTTCATTAAGTTTTACAGCCAGACTTAATATAGACATAAATCCGTTTAATGTTGGTTTCAGTCAAAAGTGAGCTGAACATTATCATTAAAGCAGTGCATATGGGAGAATTATTTGAGGAAAATCAAAATAGACACAGTTGGGAACATTCAGCCATGACCATATTTGACGCAAGTAGGCACAATAGCAAAATTCTTTAGCCTCTGATGGCCTGGGCTATTTTGCTGCTCAGTCTCCATGCAGATGAGCTTTGTTCTGAGGCAATGTGGTGGCGGTGTGCAGGTCTGCCTGGGGAAGCTCGTTTCTCTTTCATCCATGAGCACGGTGCGATGTCAGCTAATACACTTACACAGTTGCTAGCTGGGTTATTTGGTTAAACGCCTTCGGGGAGAGCAGAAGCCAGAATAAAGGGACGAATGGGATGGATGTACTCTCTTGTTCTGAGTGCCTACAGCTGTTGGAATCTCATTGCTGATTAATCATATGTCATGCTGTACTCGTAATAATCTTAATGTTTGAGATATTAGTTAAGTCTGGTATTACCTGACATTTCACAGGGGACATCTTATCTCCCTGGTACAATTTCTTGGAGCTCTGAGCTTATATATGATGCTAACTAGGAAAACCTACTTCTTGCCATGGTTCATAGATGTGGTCATACTTACATGCATTTGTGTGAAATCGAAAAAAGCATTCCCTCCTGTAGGGTAAGTTGCAAATCAGGACCCTCCTTCTGAGCAAACAAATGAGAAAAGGGTGCCGCCCCACAGGGCTGGCCAATTATTTATTAAAGCCCCACCCCAGGGCACATGGCTTGTGGAGTCCAGTGAAGTCTTTAGTTGCTTCCCTTAGCATATGCATCCTTATGCAAGGCACAACCTGGACAACTGACCATGGCAGCTCTGGTTAAAAATGACACTTTCCTAATTTTGTACTCAGACCACAGAGGTTGTTCCTCAGTGCTCTAAAAATATCTGTTCAATCACACAGCGGTTCCCCTCCCCCCTTAACTGTACTGGCCTAGTATGAAGGCTTGGTGTTTTAAGAATATCAGTGCAGCATCACAAAAATGAAAGATGGGGCTGTTCCTGCCAGCACCTGCCACTCTCTGCCAAGAGTGATGTTCTAACCGCGGGAACAGACAGGACGCTTGTAGATGGAAGGACAAAGAACTAGACGGCTGTTGCCCCTAGAGGCAGCCCTCAACCGATGATGGACGGGGATGGTGGGAACAATGGTGGGACTTCCCTACCACCTCAGCTAGATGCTCTCTTCTGCTCCCATGAGTGCCCCTGTCAGTTTCTGGCCAAGGTCACCCCTAAGGACCCACCTTGGATTGGTGTGAGAGCCAGGGAAGGTAAACTTCAAATTCCTGGCAATGTAGTGAAGCTAGTTGAAGTCAGATGCCTCTTCAGCAACTCCAGCCCTCCTAGAAGGAATGGGATATGAGGTAGGTATGTCTCAGAAAAAGGGGGTCCCTCAGGAAGACAAGGATTGGGTGAGGTAGTGTAGGCCTTAGGCTCTCAGACGGTAGCCTGGGGACCTGAGAGGCCTAAGGTGACAGTGAAGGGTTGGCCAACTCTTCCTCTAAAAGGCAGTAAATATTTTAACATTTGTGGGCTCTGTCACAAGTTTGCTGTTAGAGCCTGGAAGGAGCCATTGGCAATAATGGCAATAATCTAAAACAAACAGACATGGTTGTGTGCCAATAAAACTTTATTTACAAAACGGGTAGAGAGTCAGATTTGGCACATACCATGTTTTGTGACTCTTGCTGTAGGTGGTCAAAGAAAGTGAAGGACACAGAAGAGGAAGTCAGAGGTGAGAGAATGCCTACACTGTTAGGCAATACACTTGGTAGCTTACATCAATTCTTTCATTTTATCCTAACAGCAACCCAGTGCTTACAGTTTTATCGTCTGCATTTTAACGATGAGGAAACTGTGGTTTCCAGAAAAATGAGAACATTGCCAAGACCAAACAGCCTAGGTTTGAAACCAGACCTATTTGATTTGAAGGCCTCTCTCTTTTTTTCTGATTCAAGCTGATGCCTATAGATACCTTCATTGTGTACAACCCAGCAAGGAAAGTCCATGGATCCCAGAAGCATTAAATTCCAGATTTGGGTGGGGAATAGTGGCAGAGACAGGTTCAGTCTCAGCAGTCCTAGAAGCTTCTCTGCAAGGGTTACAGCAAGGGGTATAGCTCCCGCTGTGTTCGCCACGAGACCAGGCCTGGCCTCCAGCGCGTGCCATGTGTTAGTCTGTGACTTTAGGGCCTGCACAAAGGCAGCCCTCGAACATAAGAAGTCAGAAGATTTCCTGAAAATAAGTAAGTTCCTGTTCTCCATTAGCTTAGGATGCAGGCAGGCCATCTGATGGAAACAAGTGCTCGGTACAGACAACAACCAAAGTCATAATCATTAAGTTCCTTTCTATGGGCTAATCCAGTCTTGATTTCAAACTGTGCATTCAAATACCCAGAAATTAAGCCTCAGAATTATTAAGTAATTAAGTTATTAAATAAATAAGTTATTAAATTCCAGAGGGCCTTTTTTTCTTTCCCTTCTGAGCTCAACTCTTGTAAGAGAAATGAGCCATTATCAGAAGTTTCTTCCAGAAATAACTTCCAGGGAAGCCCTGAGGTCAGTTTGGATTCAGTCCAGTCTTCTCACTTTCTGGACGATGGTACAATGATAATTCAAGTTCTTCGTGATGACTCTGAGTCATTCTGATCCTGAATCATCAATGATTAAATTATGTTCACTAAACAACTAGTATTTTCTAAAGCAAGAAAATCGACTCATGCATTTGCAAAAGAAGTTATGGAAGAATCCAAACCAAAACAGGCCAGTGGCTTAGTCTGGGACGACCAGAGCATTAAATTCATTGAGACACCACTTCCCCCTAAGTGTCGACCTCAAAGGCTATTTTAGAAAATTCCAGCATAACTCAAGGTTGGTTTAATTTATTCCTGTACGCAAATAATTTTATGGAAGGCAACATCGTAATTCAAATCCATAAATGATTCAGTTTGGGCTATAAAAGTATAAACAGAATGCTTACAAAAAATTGCTCACTGTTCTTTCTTTTTATAAACCATTTGATTTTTAGCCAAAAGACCTACAGCCAAACAAGCACCATTGTTTGCCTTCGTTAACACTCAGTGTAGACTATTACAGAAGGAATTAAGCATTAGTCATTGACTTAATTAGAAGACAACAAAACAGAATTCGTAAGCCACCAACCATCTTAACACTCAAAGGTGAATTTGACCCTGAACAGTATGTGGTCTTTCCCTTCTTAGAAAAGTGGTCCCAGAGTTCCGTGGATTCTCAGTTGCAAGTTCTACTAAGCTCTGTGTAATGACCCTCTTTGGCCCCCACCCACCTCAGGGCAAGGGATTTTCTCCAGGGCCAGATTGGAGACCAAAGGCCTCAGCCCAGACCATGGGTAATTATTATCAACCAGAAAAGTGAGCCAGGGTGAAAAGTCTGTGAACCAGACAGTCAGGCAGCAAATACAGAAATGCAGAGAATTCCAATTTTTCTTTTCTCTAATGGAAGTTAACTTCTATCTACCAGGTTAATTGCCCTCACTCCAGGCAGAAGTTTGACATTAGTCAGCTCAGGTTTTGCCCCCACCGTCCCATCTCAGGATGACCTTGAGCTTCAAAGGACTAGCACAGCATTAGGAGAGGGTGCAAGGGTGTTGGTGCTTGCGTCTCATCATCTGTGCCCCTAGATTCCACTTCTGCAGCCCCGTTTCCCCTCGCCTTGGGTTCACGTAGTCCATCTAGCCCTGAACCCTGGATCCTGGTGTCCTGACCCCTAAAATTTCTAGGCCAGCTGGTTCTCACTGTCACTCTCTCACCACCCCAGTCTCCTATAGAATATTCCTGCTGCCGGCTGCTCCATACTGATGGACAGAGGAACGCAGAGTGGGGCCACCTCAAGTCCCTGAGCTAAGACACCCCTGAGAGCCACTGCTGATTTGCAGCAATGCCCCCCTATTCTGAGTCCCAGACCTTTCCAAGGTTGGACATTCCAACATACCTCATCCCACTCCAAAACACTGCTCAGAAGAAAGAGGTAGCACTCTGCACCCTTTCTGGCGGTCCCACAATGGCTACTCGTTGAATTTTCCATTCAACTTCTCTTAGACCAGGCGATTTTTCCTCTCTTCTACGGAAAAAGGAAGCAGGCGTAGTAAACAGTCTTCGAAAGCTATTACGTAAGTTTCAACCTCAGCTTTGAAACCCAAAAGAAAAAGTACTAACTTGGGTTTCTCTCCATTGTCCATCCTCCAACTCTACCTAAGGATGCTCTTATCTCAAAAATTCAGAGAAGGTTAGTGGTAACAGAACACAGTTACTATTTCAAAATAGTATCCCTGAAAAGAACCGAAATCCAAACAGTTCAAGAAAAGTAAAAACAAAGCAAAAAACATGCCAAATACGAATAGGTCTCCCAGAGACAGGAAATATAGACCAGATCAAGAATTAAACTTTTTTAAAAATGTAAATAAGAGTAGTTTGAGATCTAAGGGAGGAAGGAGGAGCAGATCATTTGGAACCAATAACTATGGCCAGAGGAGAGAAAAGGATGTCCTCTCTGATCACCAGGTATTAAAAGAAGACCCAGATTCTAGAATAGAAGATAGGCTTGTTCAACACCGAAGATAAAAAGGATTGGTCCAGGGGTGCTTGGGTGGCTCAGTCTTTAAGCATCTGCCTTCAGCACAGATCATGATCCTGGAGACCTGGGATCAAGTCTCCTATCAGACTCCCTGCTCGGCGGGAAGCCTGCTTCTCCCTCTCTCACTCCCCCTGCTTATGTTCCATCTCTAGCTGTGTTTCTCTCTGTCAAATAAATAGATAAAATCTTTTCTTTAAAAAAAAAAAAGTCTTTTAAAAAATTTTTAAAAGAATTGGGCCAAATTTTGAATGGGGTAGGGGAAGGTGGAAAATGAGGAATTGGTTTTTGACGGGGATGAATTTTTTTCTGTTATGTTAAGGTCTTAGAGCTGTGTTGTGCAGTGCAGCCAACATTACAGTATTATGTACTTTAAACTGTGGTAGGAGGATAGACCTCATGTTAAAGGCAAACTCAAAAATAACACACAGACATAAGAGGAGACATGGATATCTGGGGAGACGATGAGCATGTCTTAGAATCCTGGTTGTGGTGATGTGATCACAGGTGTATGCCTATGTCCAAACTCATTAATGTGAATATATCAAGTATACTTCAATAAGGCCCAGAATTCTTTAAAAAAAAGAAAATTAGAGCGCCTGGGTGGCTCAGTCAGTTAAGTGTCTACCTTCTTTTCAGGTCATGATCCCAGAGTCTGGGGACTGAGTCCCACATTGGGCTCCCTGCTCAACGGGGAGTCTGCTTGTCCCTCTGCCCTTCACCCTACTTGTGCTCAATCTCTCTCTCTCTCTCTCTCTCTCTCTCTAATAAATAAATAAAGTCTTTTAAAAAAAATTTAACACCATACACAGAAATAAATGTCCTATGGATGAAAGACCTAAAAGTGAGACAGGAAACCATCAAAATCCTGGAGGAGAACACAGGCAGCAATCCCTTTGTCATCAGATGCAGCAACTTCTTCCTGGAAACATCACCAAAGGCAAGGGAAGCAAGGGCTAAAATGAACTATTGGGACTTCATTAAGATCAAAAGCTTCTGTACAGTGAAGGAAACAGTCAATAAAACTAAAAGGCAACCTTCAGAATGGGAGAAGGTATCTGATAAAGGGTGAGTATCCAAAATCTATAGAGAACTTATCAAACTCACCACCCCAGAAATGAATAATCCAATTAAAAAATGAGCAGAAGATATATATAGACATTTTTCCATAGAAGACATCCAGATGGCCCACAGACACATGAAAAGATGCTCAACATTGCTCATCATCAGGAAAATACAAACCAAAACTACAGTGAAATATCACCTCACATTGATCAGAATGGCTAAAATTAACAACTCAGGAAACAACAGATGTTGGCAAGGATGTGGAGAAAGGGGGACCCTCCTACACTGTTGGTGGGAGTGCAGACTGGTGCAGCCACTGCGGAAAACAGTACAGAGGTTCCTCAAAAAGTTAAACATGGAACTACCCTATGGCCCAAAAATTGCACTAGGTATTTACCCAAAGGATATAAAAATGCTAATTCAAAGGGATACATGCACCCCAATGTTTATAGCAATATTATTTACAATAACCAGATTATGAAAAGAGCCCAAATGTCCATCATCTGATGAATGGATAAAAAATGTGGTATATAGGGCGCCTGGGTGGCTCAGTGGGTTAAAGCCTCTGCCTTCGGCTCAGGTCATGATCTCAGGGTCCTGGGATCGAGGCCCACATCAGGCTCTCTGCTCAGCGGGGAGCCTGCTTCCTCCTCTCTCTCTCTGCCTGCCTCTCTGCCTACTTGTGATCTCTCTCTGTCAAATAAATAAATAAAATCTTAAAAAAAAAATGTGGTATATAGATAGCATAGAATATTACTCAGCCATAAAAAGGAATGAAATCTTGCCATTTGCAACAACATAGATGGAGCTAGAGAGTATTATGTCAAATAAAATAAGCCAGTCAGAAGGAGACAAATATCATACGATTTCATTCATATGTGAAATTTAAGAGACAAAACAGATTAACTATAGATGGGTTAAGTGGGTGATGGGCTTTAAAGGGGGCACTTGTGATGAGCATTGGGTACGTAAGTGATGAATCACTAAATTCTGTACCTGAAACTTATAATATGCTATATGTTAATTAACTGGAATTTTAATAAAAGTTTGGGGGAATTTTTTTTTTAATTTCAGGATAACACTACCCCAAACACCACATTCATTTAAACAAATTGGTATTATGAATCTGATTACCGCAACTACTGGTGACTAATTACCTTTTGTCACCTAACAAATGGAAACACATACTAATAGAATTCATCAATGTGCCCTTAAAAACATTGTGCCACTAATACATCAGGTCTGCAAACTGAAGCATTTTACATCATGAAAGGGCACAATTCTTGAAAATGTGTCAGGACTCACGGAATCAAGATGTGCCCACACTGGAATATACATCGAACCCAGGGCCCCCCAGCCCACTGTCTACTGTGGGCCAGGAAACCCTCTGGAGCTTTACTGCAGGACTCAACATGAAAGCAGAGAAAAATGGGATTCTCATTTTCAGCATTCCAGGGAAACAGAGAAGGCAGTGAGAAGAGATGGATTAGTCTCCAAAAGGTGGTGGATCGTCTCCCATCGTGGACCAAAATAAAAGGTTGATCAACTAAAGACCAAAATGGAAAATAATTTAAGTAGATATGGAATTGATTTCTGTGGGGGAAGGACTCTCAGTGGGAAAGGTGGAGGTGTTAGAGGCATAGAATTTAAGCTTTGGACTGAATACTGTAAGGAATAAGAGTATCCCCTGTTTGTAATTTTCTACTTATTTGTTTCATCATTGGAGCAACATGTTGCTCCAACTGGGCTGTAAGTTCCATGAGGACAGGGATGCATTCCCATATTTGGAAAAGTCTCTGGCATAGGTTAGACTCTTACTGACATTTGCTGAGTGAGTAAATGAAGTTGATTCAGTGCTGATGTTAGGTGCTTGGGAAGGGGTTTCATATACCCATAAATATGAAGGAAACAAGCCTATGTCATCCCAAAGCCAGGACCTGAAATCTTGAACCTTCTGACCATCAATTCAAGGAAATATGTCCTGGATTCCAGCTGAACGTCATTTACCCACAGGTGGTAGGTAACTCAATTTAAAATGGAGATAGTCCTGGAGAGCATAGGACTCAAATGTGCTAGTTCTTGGAGGGCCTGAAGCAGAATGGGGTGAGGGACCCTGGGAAGAGGATAAAGGGAGAAGAGAGAGATCCAGGGACCCACCAGCTCTTAGCACCATCTGGTGAAGGCTGGTCCAAAGCAGCACATTAACACAGTACTCCACAGAAGGCCTGTAAACATAAAGCAGTCCTGTCTTGCAGCATTTTCCTTGCCTCTCATCTACCTTGAATGAACTAATGAGACACCTTGTGTTTTTCAGAATGCCGAGGCAAGCTATGACTTCAGTGGCAATGACCCCTACCCTTATCCTCGATACACAGATGACTGGTTCAACAGGTAAACTGAGCCTCGTGGGCTGTCTTTGACTTTAGATTTGGGGGTTCAATTTGACTCTGCTTTGTTTTTAAGGCTTGAGCATCACCAGCAAAATAATCTCAGTGCTTCACTAAAACATATTGTGATTTCTCTCCTTCATAGCTACATTCTCTGAATTCTTGGATTTTGTTAATACGGCAATATTCCTCTAAAATTGTCTTTTGACTCTTCTGTTTTCTTGAATTGGGAGTTATCTGCCATCTTATTAAAGATAAAAGAAAGTAGAAATAATAAGAAATCCTCTTCAACCTGCCACGAGATGATTTAAAACACACCCATTTCACTTTTCTGTTGAAGAGAACTATTGTGCCCCTCTGCTCTGTGTCCAAATATTTTGAAAAGTGTTTCTGCTGTAACCTCATAAGAGCTCATGTAGTTCCCCTCAACTAAACAGTAAGCATTATTAGCAAAAGTTTGGAGTGTTTTTTTAACTGAGGTACAATTGATATATAGCATTATATTAATTTCAGGTACACAACATAGTGATTTGACATTTGCATATATTGCAAAATGATCACTACAGTAAGTCTAGTTGGTACCTGACTCCATGCATAGTAACAAAAAATATTTTCTCTTGTGATAAGGACTTTTAAGATCTGGTGTCTTAGGCATTTTCAAATATACAATGCAGTACTATCAACTCATAGGGTTGAAGTATCGCTTGGGATCCTATCAGTTGAACTACTCAATGGTCCATCCAAGGTTGTTGACTTGTCTTCAGCCTCTCCTGCTTCAAACATGTCAATAGGTAGTCTGTTTTCCCTAAGTAAAGTTGATTGTTTATAAGAAATATCAAGCAATAAAGATGAGTGACTTGCTCCCTCAGAATCAACAATGTTTCAAACCTTGGGTGAAGTTGATGAGAACATATGAACTTCAGTTAATGGTGTAACAGTATGTGGACATCACTTTTACTTCCCATGGCAAACTCATGTAGATAAAATAGACATTGTCATTCTCTGTTCAGTGATTTAAAAAAAAAAAAGGCTTGGCAAGGTTTCCTGACTTTCTGGTCAAACAAATAGAATGTGTCAGAGGCAACGCTTCAACCCAACTTTCGGACATGTTTCTAAATCCAAATTGTGCCATTCTTTTATAAGCATCATTTTTATTATAAAAGACAGAAAGTATGATGGCCAGAGGGTGACCAGGGATGGGTCCCCAGGGGACCAGGCAACTTAGGCTCTGTCCTTACAGTGAGTACGTTGACCAGAGTACGTCTGGGGTGCAGAAGGTGCACATGGGTTTGGAGCTTGGTGATTACAGAAAAGAATAAGGAAGAAAAAAATTAAATTTGCAACATTTTAAGAAGATTATGGCTGATGTCCAATAGCACAGTTTACTTCTTATCAACTTCCAAAGCTGCTTTAAAATAATCCTGCAGTGTTTGGAAGTGTGTTTAGGGGATGAAGGATGTATCAAAAAGGTCTGAGAACTTCTGACACGAAGCCTTCCGTTTACAACCCTAGATCCTGACATACCCTTAGCAAATAAATCATTTCCAGACACAGGGATGTGAAATTACCAAATCGATATCGTTAAGCCAGAGGCGAGACATAATTGGTGATGGTGGTCTGGCACATTGGACTGAGAAGGACAAGGAGGAGAGCCTGGCTTCGGCGTGGCCAGCTCCCGATCGTCCGCATGATAGGAAGGCAGGACCAATGGGCATGGCACTTGCCTTCTCTCTGCAGCTAGTAGATACTAATTTAATCTTCGATGGATTGCTTCAGGCACAAAAATACGACCAACTCAGTGGTGCCCATCCCCATCCAGCTACATCCCACTTTCTGAACCCAGACACGACCTCCCAAGTAAATCTTCTTGTGGGATACGCTGTAAGAATATTCTTGAAATACACAAACAAGAAACAAAAACAGAGACGGCTTCTATTTTAAATATTTTCATCTGCAAACTTGCTCTTGAAAGTTCAATTTAAAACTGGCTAAAATCCTCGAACGAGGACTAATCAGGGCTTACTGCAATACAATTCCTCACTGTCGGTGCTGATTATTCCCAAGTGTACGATTGCCTGAGACACGGTTTAATGAGTCAGGCGCATATGAACCTGGCCTGTTAGGAAGTCACTGACGCAAGACACAGGACCCACTTTGACCTATAAATGGGGCTTTTCCCAATTACCAAGTCATGCTCAAAGATCCTCATCCACCATGGTTTGTCATTACAAAGACCAGATGGTACCATTTCAAATCATGGCCTCTCAAAGCATAATTACTGTTGTCAATGCTTCTGGGCAGAAGGTGGGTCAAAGTTCAAGCTCATAGCACTTGATCTGTGGTCCAAAATGTTGGGTTGGTCCTGGAGATGATTCCTTCTTGGCACAAGGAGACATTGAATATAGCATTCTCCTCACGAGTGTATGATACATTTATGAAAAATTCCCTTTGAGTGAAATATTTGTCTGGTATTTTCTAGAGTATAACATAGGGCTTGGGGCAGGAGAAAGGAGAATGAGTGGGCAAATACAGAAAATAACACCGTCATGGGTTAGTAATTGTTAAAGCCTAGGATGGGTACATGAGATTCCACTCTACTTTTGTAGTTCTCGAACTTTTTCCATAATACAAAGTACATTTAAAAAGCATATGGCGTAATTTAGTTGGGCATTTATGAAACTGTTAGTGTTGGTGTGCAAGCTTCTGAGGGGCTTGCAAATGTCCTGTGAACAGAGACAGATGCTCAAATCACCATAGCGCTAAGCCCAGAGCCAGGGCTAAAAGAACATAAGGAAAGCTAATGTCCATCGGGCGATTGCTTTGTTCAAGGCGCTGTTTCAAGTGCTTTGCATGTATCCCTTCAATTAGTTCTCATAATAACCCTTTGAAATAGCGATTACCAGGATTATCTTCATTTTGAAAATGGAGGCACAGAAAGGCTAAGTAACTTACACAAGGTCACACAGCTAATAAGGGGCGGAGACAAGATTTGACACTGGGGAGAGGGTCATTGCATGCACTGCCTCATAAGAGAGATGCCTTGGAGAGCACGGAGAAGTGCAGAATTATCTCTGGCCAGAGAAGCCGAGAGAGGCTTCCGTGAAGAGGTGACATTTGGTCTAGGATTTGAATGAAGGCAACTCGTGGAGTTAAGGGGAGTATTTAGGTGAAGGAGGGGAGGCAGGAGGTGCAGACATGTTCAGGAGATAGCCTGGACACCTGGACTGGGAGTTAGAGACTGGGACAGGGCAGCATCCTAAGAAGGCTTCACGGAAGAGGTGTCCATGAATGGTTGACGCTGGTTGCAAGGAGAAAGGGAGAGAGATTTTGTGATTAGGTCAAAAACTGGGCCCAAGGCATAGATAAGGACCCTTCTCCCATTGCACCCAGGGAGTGTTGTTCCCTGGGAGCTCTGGGAGTCTTGAGTCCGGTGCCTGCCTTTAGCTGGAGCTGTGCTTACTGCCAATCAAGTGTGAGCCTCTGGCCAGCTGGGCAGACACCACAGTATGCCGGTTTCCTCACAGGGTCTCCTCTGGGCATGGGCGCCAAATCCAGCACCCGTCTCTGCTCAGCAGGCCAGGGATTCTTGAGAAACGCTAGTTTCAGATAAAGGGCTGGTGGATGCAGACCAGCAATGAACTTGCTGCCGTTGCTATTCCGGGGGCCTCAAAGGCAGCTTAGACCTCAGAAGCAACTGCTGGGCAGGGAAATGCAGTGTCTCTCCAACATGGGCTTTGCATTGCTCTGAGAAATAGAAAATAAAATGAGCTACAGAGCTCTCCTGGTCAGGAAACTTGAGTTCAAGAGCAGAGTGTCTCTCCTGGGCTCTCCTAAACTAGCTTCTCATTCCCTCTGTACTTATTTGTGAACTGGTTTTCCTCTGAGTGCACATTTCTTCAAGAACATATTCAAAACTCCCAGCCAAGGACTATTTATGAAAGCAAACTCCATGCCTGTGCAGAACTGCTTTTAAGGGAATATGTATATTAGAATTTCTTGCCCTGTGTTTAATTCGATTTTGTAGGATTATTCTTTTTTAAGTAGAGCAAGTACAGTGAACCATTCAATAATTACCTGCAGTATCCAAGCTCCAGGGAGATATTTGAAACACAGTTGAGAAATTTGTAAAGGGAGTATAATTTCCTCGTAGCTTGCAATCAGACAAATACAGTGGCCAAGCAAAATAATAATATAGTAGTAGTAGGGTAACCCGGTTTGCAAAAAGGTAGAAAACAATCCACGTTTAATGAACATCAGTAATATGCAAAACAGATGTAACCGATTTCTTGCGTGCTATGGGCATCTAGCATTCCATATTTTTCCTTGCTGATGCTCAATACATATTGATTGGCTGGTTGATGGATGGGTGGCAGACCTCAGCCACGCCTACGTGTTGAGGGTCCTTGACACCTGTCCATTTTAGAGCGGCTCGCTTCTCCCAAGGTTTGCAGCCCACGTTTTGTCAATAATCTCCCAGCCTTGCTCGGTTTTAGGTCAATGTTTGGTGATGCATCACAGATCTGTATTCCATTACTGTGCTGCTGTCCATAAAAATCCCTCTTGCATAGCGTTTCTTTGACAGGCGTTCGCCACTGAAATGTCATCCCTGCCATCGGCAGAATTTATGGGGCATCACGGCGCTGCCGCACACTCTCTCTCATATGCCCTAAAGAGTAAGAGATTCTGGATTAGAAGCAATTCCTGGGCACAAAGAGTTTACTGTCCATTCAGGAAGGGAGAGGACATTCATTGCTCAAGGAACCAAAATGGGGGTGAGGGGAGGAAGAAGGATGAACAGATGTTGAGGGGCGTGGGTCTCTACGTGAGCTCACTTGACTGATAGCATTAGTTAAACCTTCAAATAAGAAAGATTTTCAGTGGTTAATTTTCTTCTTATTAGAGGCCATATTTCATTTTGAAGAACACTATACGACAGGCCAAAAAAAGAGCCTGTGAGGAAAGCGGCTATTTCTGGTTGGATATTTACACGTTGATGGAAAATGATGCTTTACCCAGATGACACTTAGTGGTTGAGAAATAAACGAATATCTTTCCCTCCTGTCTTTATGAACTGATTCTGAAATCACCTCCCGGCTAATCAGATTCAAACTGCTTTCAAAGACCTAATCTAACTTCTTCTCTCATGTGAGCTTTGAGACAACCTCATAAGCTGACAGGAACTCAAATGTTGTAGCTTGCCATCAACTATCTCTCTACCCAAGCCGGAGCACAGTGAAATCCTACACAGTTTAATTTTGTGAGCTGTTGGGAACCATTGGTGAAATACCACGCAGTTGCTTTTTTAAAAAAATTTCTGATGCCCTAACTGGATTAGACAGATCTTCACTATTTAAATTTTTTTCCCCATCAGCTCAAAGAAATACACATAACACAGAGTGGGAGTTATGGAGAGAATCGTATAGACTGTAAAAGAAATCTCCGTATGTTGGTGTAGTCATTTCTATTTTTGAAACTAATGTTATTCATGCCATATGGGGGGTTTTTATGGCCCTCGGGTAGCAAGAATTCTTTCCTTAAGGGAGAAAAAGACAGCACATTATGATGGACAAATGTAGTGTGGTAATTGGTTGGAATAGATAAAATGATCCCTGAATATTTTCCCCATCTATAAAATGGGCCTGAAACTCCACCTAGAAGGTTTGTATGAGGGACTAGAGACATGCATACAAAGCGCTTGGATCAGAGCATGACACGTGGTTGGCATTCCCTAAATGGCAACAAATATAATTGTGAAATTCAGCAAAGGGATGTCTAGAGGAGCTAAGACAGAGGTTCTCCAACTAGCTAGAAGATGAGGAGAGTTTATGCCAAAAGAGTCAAGGGATGACCCAACTATGGACGACCTCACCCACCTTTCTCAGCCATTCAATCTCTCGTCTGAGCCTTTGACAAAAACTAGAAAATGGTAGTTCAGGGTTAAACTTGCTTGCCATAGTCTGGTGCCCGTGTTTCTGCACTTCTGATCAAAAGAAGAGTTATATCCAAAGATGGCTTAAATGCATGAAAGAAGGTTGATCTGTGGGGAAGATTGAAGAGCCTAGCATCTAGTGTCAGAAAGATGGAAAGCCTCTTCCCTTCTCTAGAAAGTACTAAACACTTGCCAGCAGACTTGGGGTTTTCCCCAGAAGCAACTCTACCTGCTGCCTTATCCAAACCTTTGGGCTTACCCTTGGAGAGAGCATTCGATACAAGCCAGCAAACATGACTGAGCTCTGCACTTTAGCTCCAATATGTCTAACGTTAAAGTATCTTTCTCCAAAGACATGGTTGAAAAGACTGTACCTCGCTGCTACCGGGCTCTGTTTGGGTAAGGATCTGTAGACCTAGCGAGCCTGGAGGTTAGAGCCTCATGTCCATGAACCTGGCCACGTTGCCCACTGGCTTGCTGAATGAATCCACCTTATCTCCAATATCTTTGTGAATCAAGAGCCCTAAAATGCCATTATAAGCCTTGCCTGTGGAATACAGAACTAAGGAGTCCATCAAAACAACCATGGGACCAATAACCAGGAAAGAAGCCCAAAGGAAAAGAGAGAATAAAAAGGAAAACAAAACAAAACAAAAACCCTCCAACCCAAAATTAGCCTACAAACTAACATTCCAAAATATCTGGGGGGGGGGGGGGGAACCACATCAAACACAATTTAAAACTCAAGACATGAATTTATATCAGGTGAAATTAATTTTGTGGGGAGTCCTTTTTCTTTCTTTCTTGTTTCTAATAGTTTCAGAAGTGGAATTTAATGACTCATCGCTGTAGATAACATCCAGTGTTCATTACATCAAGCGTCCTCCTTAATGCCCATCACTGAATTATCCCTCCCCGCCCAACCTCCCCTCCAACAAACCTGTTTGTTTCCTAGAGTTAAGAATCTCCATGGTTTGAGAGTCTTGAAAAAGACATTAAAGTACGTTATGTTTAGTTTGCTTAGAGGGATAAGTGCATGGATAACATCCATTCTAAAAGAAAAATAAATGATGAGAAAATAAGCAAAAATAGACATGAGTATGAGAAGGAACAAACTACAAGTGGAAAATGTATCCTCTGGAATGAAATCCCAATGAATGTGATAAAATCTAACCTGGGTGCAGTTGAAGAAATAATTATTGAATTGAAGATAACATCGATTATTAAAAACCTACAGCAAACACTCTTCTTTTTTGTGGGGGGGGGTGTAGTTGACATACAGTGCCACATTAATTTCAGGTACACAACACAGTGATTCAACAACTCTACACATTAAGTTGTGCTCACAATGATAAGTATAGTCACCATCCATTACTGTGAAACACCATTACAATATTATTGATTATATTCCCCATATGCACCTTTCATCCCCCATGATTTATCCATTCTTTATATATAACTGCAGGTTTGAACCTCTTAATCCCCTTCACCTATTTCCCCCTCCCTCTCCCCTCTGGTAAACTACCAGTTTACAAACATTATTCCTAATGCTGAAACTTGGATGGCATTCTCTTTAATTCTGAGTGAAATAAGAATGTTGCCTATCATCTCTTTTATTTGACACCATGCCACATCCCATAGCCAATGAAATAATTATAAATCTAAGAAGAGATACATGATAACATTAAGGAGAAAATTATAAAATTTAGGAAGTATAAAAGAAGTCCTGAATGAATGGAGCTGCCTGCTAAGTTCATGGATGGAAAGGGGGGAAAAAAAGATATCAAGTTAATCTGTTAATTCAATACAGTCTGAAGAGTATTTTTCTATGAAACTAGACCAAATGATCCCAAAATTGATATAGAATAACAAAGGGCCAAGAATATAATAAGACAAAGAAGGAGGAGGAGAATGACTGAAAGAAAAAATTTTTTAAAGGAGAAAATGAACCACAACAGCACGGTGGGGAAATTCTGCCTGCCAGATATCAAAACATTATAAAACCATAATAATCATGAGAGAGAAGAGTTATCCTGGGGAGAGAAAAAAAATCAAAGATACAGAAGAGAAATCCCAGAAGCAGACTGCTGTACAAAAGAATCTTAATAAATGACCAAGATGGCAAAAAAAAAAGAAAGAAAGAAAGAAAGAAAGAAAGAAAGAAAGAAAGAAAGAAAGAAAGAAAGAGAAAAAAGGATGGCATGATGATATTCAATAAGTGGTGCTAGTTATTCATACGGGAAAATAGGTGTCCACCCACACCTGAGCATAAATGATTTCTAGAAGAATTTTGAATTAAAATGTAAGAAAACATCTTTATGATTCTGGGCTAGGGATGGATTTCTTAAACAAGACACTGAACCACAAGGAAAAGGATACGATCGAGAAAACAAAGTTAAAATTATACACTTTGCTTCAAAATCACAATAACAAAGTTAAAAGACAAGCCACAGACTAGAAGATAGAAACAAGTTCTACGAGCCAAAAGGGTTAGTATCCAAAATATATAAAGAACAGATACAAATCAATGAAAAAAGATGACGCAATAGAAAAAAAATGGAAAAAAGTTATGCAAGGATGGTTAACAAAAAACCTGAGCTAATTCACATATGAAAAGATGCACAGCATCCCTAGTACTGAGAAAATTGCAAAATGAAACAACAAGATACCATTTTACCACATTTGGATATGCACAAATGGTCAAGTTTACATGTTGGCACTCTCCCACTCTACAGGAGGTAATATATACCAAAAAACCTGTCTTCTTCCTTACATACATACCCCAGAGGAACTGCCACACATGTGCAAGAGGTAATAATGTACAAAAATGTTTCTTTTCAAATTATTTATAATAGCAAGCAAATTATAAACAACCTAAATGCCTATTACGAGGAGTATGAATAAATAAATCGCAGCCTATTTGTAAATGGACTACTAAACAGCATCACTACACAGCAGTAAAAATAAATGCACCGGGGGCACCTAGGTGACTCAGCTATTAAGCGTTTGCCTTCAGCTCCTGGGATCGAGCCCCGCATTGGGCTCTCTGCTCCGGAAGTCTGCTTCTCCCTCTCCCGCTCCCCCTGCTTGTTTTCCTTCTCTCTGTGTGTCTCAAATAAATAAATAAAATCTTTTTTAAAAAAATAAATTAATGCACCAGAATTTATGAATAAACCTCAGAAACTCAAGTGAGAAATGCAAATTTTGAAGAGATCCTATACTATGAAACATTTATATAAAGTCTAGAAAAAAGCAAGTTCTGGTATATATGCTCATGTATGGCTGATTATAAAGTAATTGTATGAAAACATGCACGTGCGTTCTAAGCATCAACTTAGCACAGTGGTTGCTTCTGAGGAAGCAAAGAGAGGTATGGCCTCAAGGAGGGCTTTGATTGCATCAGGAAAGATTTATTTCCTTAAAAAAAATTATGCCAATATAAAATCCATGGAATGTACCCTTGTAATTACAGGCTCCTTCGGTCATGCAAGTATCCAGGAGATCTTGACTAGTAATGCACAGAAATATGCACTTTGCTTTGCTCCGGAAGGTGGGGATTAAGCCAGAGGCTATAACTGTGCTATGTATTTGTTCTGCCATTTAATTTTCTTTTGGGACCAGAGTCTCCATGACAAAGAGGGTACCTGTTCTTCATTCTACCTATCTTTCTGTTCCCTCAAGAGTTAATTTTCCTCAAGACACACACTTTAAAATTTAAAACTAGTCTATAATAGAATGAAAATAGGTATATGGTCAGAAGAGATTTAATTACCCTCATGGGTAAACTGAAGGTATCTTAAGAGAATGACATTAGAAGTGCTCATTATATTACCAAATCTTGCTGAATAGCACCCGTTGGCTGAATGTGTCTTGAACCAATTTCCTATTTTCCCTGCACACTGTTGCTGCCTTAGTTTTTGCTCTTGTCTTCCTGCTCTCCCGGAAAACCAACTACCATTTTGTTAATTACATTATGTGTGATAATGGCATTGTGTTTTTTTAGAGATATATTAAGCATTTTGGGGGGAAAAAAATATCTGTATTTTTCTTTAAGCTGATTCACAAAAACATTTCCTCAAACACGGCACAATATTAATTGTGCATGTATGCATAAGAGTAAAGAATAAAAATAAGCAAATGTCTATCAATAGATGAGCAATTGAATAAAAGACAGACAGTATACCCACAAAAAAATCTAAAGTAGGAAAAACATTGGGCTTTGACAGAGTTGGGTGGTATGAGATTTGTTGTGTTAGTCACTGAATTTGTTGGATTTTAAAAATAATAATAATAAGCTGAGCCAAAATAAAAGCACCAAAAGGTCAGTCAGAGCCAGTGCTGTTAACAGAAATCACTTCAACCATCCAGCCTCAGAGTGTGCATTAAATCTACCAATGCCGGGGTGTCTGGGTGGCTCAGGCATTAAGCGTCTGCCTTCAGCTCTGGTCATGATCTGGGAGTCCCAGGATCGAGCTCCACATCGGGCTCCCTGCTCAGCAGGAAGCCTGCTTCTCCCTCTCTCACTCCCCCTGCTTGCATTCCCTCTCTAGCTGTGTTTCTCTCTGTCAAATAAATAAATAAAATCTTTAAAAATAATAATAATAATTATAAATCTGCCAATGCTCAGCAGCCCCCACACACACTGTGCAAACCTGAGAGGAGGGTAGAGAATAAAAGATCAGACAAGACACTTTTTCCCTATTCTTTAAGGATGGCCTTGTTCTGATCCTTGTCACCCAGCATCCTTGTGGTCACCCAAACATCTCCTTAGTATTTTTAGGCACCCTTCAAATTCATTTATTTCACTTACTAACCATTTGAATTTCTCCTTCCAGAAAAGATATTGGGCAGCAGCTACTAATATGGTAAAACCATTCAATAAGAATGAAATTAAACTTCACTAGTTCAGGTTCCTCCAGCAACCGTGACAAATGCATCCCCAAATCGTAAAGGCTTCATGCAATAAAGTTATTTATCATTTGCCTACCAGTTCCTCCACTTAGTCCTAGTGGAGCAGCTCCCCTCCAAGCAGCGATTCGAGGACATAGGCTTCTTCCATCTGTGACATTTATTTCCAGAGTTACCGTGCTTGTCCACATCAAACTACAGGAGTGGGAAGAGCACAGAGGAGTGCTCACGGGCAGTTTTTAGGCCCTGACGAGGCAGACATCCCACATGCCCACATCACATTAGCATAATGCATTCACGTGATGGCATGCCAGTGCAAGAGTGGCTGGGAAAGGGGGCTTAATAGGATCCTAGGAAGAAAAAATGGGCTTGATGATCGATCGGTCAGCATTTCGTGCCACCACAAGAAATCATGTTGCAAAATAACAGATGATGTTGTACAAGAAAACTTGAGCCAAAGGTACCAACAAATGAGTTAGCTAAAGAACCAGTAAAAAACGGGTCAGTTACTCAGTTGCTTTTTTTATGGGTCAGGTCCTCCAGAGAAACAGGACCAATAGGATATGTAAAGAGAGAAAGAGATTATTATGGAGAATTGGCTCACACAATGAGGGAGGCTGGTAGGGAGGCCTTGCAAGCCGGACCCCCAGGAGGGCCAGGGTTCCAGTTCATGCCCAAAGGCAGTCTGCTGGAGAATTCTCTCTTGCTCAGGAAGATAACCCTTTTTGTTCCATTTAGGCCTTCGACTGATTGGGTGAGGCCCACCCACAGCATAGGGGGCAATCTGCTTTACCTAAAGTCCACCAATTTTCTTAACCAAAACACCCACACAGAAACTCCCAGAATAATGTTTGGCCAAATATGTGAGCACCCCTTAGCACCACCAAGTTGACCCATAAAATTAACCATCATGCTTTTATCTGCACTTTTCTGTTAGTCAGAAATAGATGATAGCCAAGGGCCGTGGGTAAGAGCAAGGATTTGGAAGCAGCAGACCTGAGTTTGAATTCTGATTTTTGCCTCTTAAGAGAAAAGTGGTTCCTTATCCTGATGCCTCAGATTTCTCTTCTTTAAAATGGAAATAACAGGGACGCTGTTAAGTTAGTTAAGTGTCAGTCAGTTAAGCGTCTGCGTTTGACTCCGGTCATGATCTCAGGTCCCAGAATTGAGCCCTGCATTGGGCTCCTTGCTCAGCAGGGAGCCGGCTTCTTCTTCTGCCAGCTGCTTCCCCCACTTGCGTGCTCACATACTCTCTGTCCCTCTAACAAAGAAATAAAATCTTCAAAAAATAAATAAAATAAAATGGGGACAACAATAGCTTATTGTGAGGAGTGACTATAATAATGCATACACCTCTGAGCACCATGCCCAGCCCATGATGTATCAATAAATGAAAGTCATTGTATCATACAATGATACAGTCTATCCTATAGTCAGTTTTGAATGGCGTACATATAGAGGTGCATGCTTTTGGCAGGAAAGGGCCAGAGAAATGACCAAATCACTCTAGTGAAAGGCCAGCAATGTGGAAAGAAGGGATATGCCTGGGCTGTGTCTCTGGAGACACCCAGGGTCAGAGCAGAGCCTCGATGTTCACTTGGACACCTCCGTGCTCACTGCAGCTATGTGAGGAAGTCTCAGTGCAATCATCTTGGCAATCCAGGTTTGAACCGTAATCCCCGGTGGGTTAACCATGGGTTGTCCCTCTAGCCTTACTTGTTCACGGTCTGTATGAGCTATCCATTGCCAGAGAATGTCACAGAGCAAATCATCCCAAAACGCAGGAGCTCGAAACAATAAACACAACAATAAACAGATTGCTCACACATCTGTAGGTCAACTGGGCAGTTGTGTTGACCTGGACTGAGGTCAAATATGTGACTGGGCTCATAAATTCATCCATTGTCAGCTGGCAGGCTGGCTGGGGGCCGACTGGCTTAGGGTGGCCTCTCTTACATGTCTGGAGGACAGAGGGTGCCGGCCAGGGTACCAGGGGTGATGGTCGTCGGCATGGCTTTCATCATTCAATAGGCTCACCTAGCTTGTCCACATGGCTCCTAGGCAGGGTCCCAAAAGAAAGAGGAGAAGCTACAAGTCCTCTTACGGGGCAAGGTCCTCATTTCTACCACCTTCTTTTGCCCACAGCAAGTCACAAGTCCAGCCAGATTTAAAGAAGGGGGAAATGGGCTTCACCTCTTCATGGAGGGAGCAAGAAAATCTCATTGTCAAGGGCATGGTCCCAGGAGAGTGGGGAGCTGGGGCCTCTTCGGCAGTGCAGATTGTCTGTGACTCCTGCCACCTGCCTCCCTCCCACTGACCTTAGTTAGAAGGAGGCTGATTGAGCAGCGGACCTCACCCCTTAGAGCTCCACATCTGACAGACTTTTGTCTTATTCTAGAGGCAGGAAGGAGCTACTGAACGTTCTTAAGAAAGCAATGAGGCAAATGAAAATGGGTTTAGAAATAGACTTTCCTGACATGCTAGGGAGCAGGCACTTTTGTCTGAGACAGTCAGGAAGGCAGGAGAGAGGAGGACGGCATTCGGGGCAGTAGGGACAGAGCCTGTGAAGGCCAGGGGTGTGGAAAGACGCGGCATCATGCACAACGACAGGGAACCTCCACTCACTGTTTATAATTAATTAGTGTTGCCTAACTTAGCAATGAAATGTTTCTTCCCGCATGTTCCTCTGGAGAGTCCACAACATTTGCCTCCCCATTTCAAGGCCAAAATTAAGAATATGGAAGCATTCAACGCCCTTAATCTGCCCACACCAGTTCATACGCGTTCACCGTCTCAGCTTTGGTGAGCAGTCTGAGCGTTGGTCTCAGACCTGGCCCAGCCACCTAGTCACTGTGCATCTTTGGGCCGGCACCTCTCAGACTCAACTTTGACAACTGTAAAATGGGGCAGTAGCTTCTCATAACCGCCCGAGAGGATGAAAGAGGACGAAGCAAGCGAGGCACTGAGTGTGCTATCTGGTAGTGAAGAATGGTCCAGGAAGGGCAGTTGAGGGCTCGTTTCCCTACGTCATCCCCTGGAACAGGGCTCCACTCACACCGTGGTCTCCATCCATACATCGTGTGCTTTGCAGATGCTGGCGAAAGTCCTGACTCTCCAGGCCGGCCCTATGTGCACCATGCAGGTCTTGGAGACGAGATCTTGACAGAGCTGATTATTAAATAATAAAGAAATGAGTGCTTGGCCAAATTAGACACGGCATTGACTTTTTAAGCTCTTATTTAAATATTTATTTGTTCAGCATCAACCGTACAGCAAGCAAACCAAATTTAACCAGTATCCATTAAAGTTCCGTTTTAGAATATGTATGTACATACACATTATCTCTGGTATCTCCTTTATGTGAATATATATTTAAATGTATAAACTATATATAGAATGCATCAGTTTATTACATATAAATATTGAAGTATATCATTATGTACTTAAATATGTATATTTAAAGTAGATCTGTGAATCAACATACAGTGTACATATTTCATTATATATACAAATACACATGTATATACAAATACACACACGTATGTGTGTGTGTTTTCCACACTGTTTTTCAAAGCTTTCTTTAGCATTTCCTACAGCATTTGGAATAAGACGGCCACAAGGGCCTCATCCACAGTAGAACTCGCCCATCAAGTTAAACTGTAACTGGGACCCTTCTCAGAAATCTCAAATGCGGTCCATAGAAAACTGAGAGTCAAGTAGATAGTGGTTTTCTCAGCACAGTGGTTTTCAAAGATTTTTTTTTACCGCAAGGGCCGTCCTCTGCAGTAACTACGAGCTTCACTTAGACCCAATATACAGACCGCAATGTTGCTCCAAAGGGAATTTGGAGCTCATGAGGTGTCTAGCCTTTGTAGAAGCAGGATCTACCTTTGTTCATATCAAGGGAAAGAAAATAAGAATATACATATTTTTTCTCCCCTACCCTATCCTCGGGCACAATGTTTTTAAGAGCTGGTGTGTTCGCTTCGCTTGCCCCAAGAGGATATTGCAAAGGGGACGTTAGATGATACAGAATTCTAAATTCCTGGGGTCGCACAGCCAATAAGCCCCCTTCAGCCACGTTTTCCTTATGTGCGCCAGAGTTGGAACAAGTGAGTGGAGAAGCCAGCCCTCACCACCCTGTCCCTTCCCCAGGCTGCTCGGGGGCTACTCCAGCATCCTGGGTCACGTGACCCATTTACTTCTTCAGCTGCCCCTCGCCCATCAGAGCGGACTCCGGGGACTGGGCCCGGTAATCTCAGATGACTGTACTACGGGAACCTCCCACATCTTGAATGCTTGTCAGGGTTAAGACCAGCACCCTGGTGGGCTCAGAGTGTACGCTTGCTTCAGTTCTTTATTGCGACTTCACAAAAGACCCCAAAACATAGTGGCCTCAGAAAGAACGAACACGTATCTGTTCTGAGACCTATGAGCTCGGCAGGAAGCCTGCTTCTCCCTCTCTCACTCCCCTTGCTTGTGTTCCCTTTCTACCTGTGTTTTTCTCTGTCAAAAAAATAAATAAGGTTTAAAAAAAGAAAAAAAGAAAAGGCCATCTTTTTTTTTTTTTAAGATTTTATTTATTTGACAGAGAGAAACACAGCCAGAGATGGGAACACAAGCAGGGGGAGTGAGAGAGGGAGAAGCAGGCTTCCCGCCGAGCAGGGAGCCCGATGCGGGGCTCGATCCCGGGTCTCTGGAATCATGACCCCAGCCAAAGGCAGTCGCTTAACCAGCTGAGCCACCCAGGTGCCCCGAAAAGGTCATCTATTACTGTTTAGTAAATACTCAGTCATGAGACCCTTTAGATATATATCGGTGGGTCATATGCTTGGGGGATGATTGCCAGCATATAACTTGGGGGGGTGAGGGTTAAAGATAAAGGAAGTTTGTCCGATAAAATCGACTTACAGGAGTCAGGGTTGGGCTAAGATTGCCTTTCGTCCTAAGCAAAGTATTAACATTGAGGCAGGTGAGTCTCTAGAGGAAGTTCACGCTGCCGGTTTCAAGGACTTGTCAGTGGGCTGTAGATAGTAAGGACATTTGATCATTGTTCTTCTGCTTTTGTTTTCCACATCAGTCCGTAATTTTAGTGCTTCAAAACAAATCACAAGTGTTCTGACCTGCACAAAGCTTGGTTTTCACTGAAAAACTCTAAGTGTATTTTCTGTTGGAAGATACTCCAAATTTTAAAGTAAAGATCGAATTCCAGGGTTGCAAATGCTCAGAGAAGCCTCTTTATGGTAGAAATAAATTGATGTGAAGAAGACAGTGAGGAGAGGGGGAAGAAAGGAGCTATGCTCATGTGGAAAAGCAGGTGGGCTGAGTGCGGGATCTATTCTGGAATGTTAATGAGGTCCAAAGCCGATGGCCTAGAAGGAATTCTTGAGAGTCTTGGGTGCAAAACTGTGATTTTATTAAAGCACGGGGGCAGGACCCGTGGGCAGAAAGAGGTGCATTACAAGCATGAGGGGTAATTGAGTCTAGACCTGGGATTTGGGGGAAGTAAGGGAGAAGGGAGGTTTTCAAAAGGACTTTTGGGGCACCTGGGTGGCTCAGAGGGTTAAGCCTCTGCCTTCAGCTTGGGTCATGATCTCAGGGTTCTGGGATCGAGTCCTGCACCCATCGGGCTCTCTGCTCAGCAGGGAGTCTGCTTCCCTCTCTTTCTCTGCCTGCCTCTGCCTACCTCTCTGCCTATTTGTGATCTCTCTCTCTGTCAAATAAATAAATAAAATCTTAAAAAAAAAAAAAAAAAGGACATTCATCTGCAAGAGAGGACCTAAAAGACACTGGAGGACTTGCCCTTATCAAGAGAAGGTGCTTTTTCCTCTAGCAAAGCCTTAACCTTAAGATAGTAGGAAGTTTCCTGGAGGAATGTTCTACTCTGCCTTCCTCGAGTACAAGTCAATACTTGTCAGTGGGCTGCAGGTCATTAAGAAATATGATTTTACTTTCCCTTCTGCCTTTGTGTCCCACACCATCGTGGAGGCCCCAGGAAATTGTGTCTAGAGGTCTCTGGAAGTGAAGTTATTGATTTCCTTGTAAATCACTAAGACATTGGTAAACTGAGGGAGACTCCCGTCTGGCAAAACTGTGATTTCTCTAAGTTAACCATTGAGGGGTTTTTTGCTTCCCTTAGCTTTCAGGCAGCTTGGAGGGCCTGAGGAACGTCACCGAGATCCCACCTGGGAGGGGGAGGTCAGCTCCGCTTTGCCGCTTTGCCCTCCGCTTGCCTTCTGCTCCCTCATCCTGCTGACTCCTGCCAACCGGACCATTGAAAAGAACCAAATTGCTTCCAGTTGGCAGACTTTAAGGAACCTTCTCAAAAGTCCCGACTTGCCTTTGTTTTTCTCCGCAGCCACGGGACCCGATGTGCAGGCGAGGTTTCTGCTGCAGCCAACAACAACATCTGTGGGGTCGGAGTGGCATACAACTCCAAGGTCGCAGGTAAGCTTTCCCTCCCAAACAGCAGGTGTAGAAAACGTCACACTCTGGTCTTGGGGGGGGGGGGCGGGGGATGCTAGCAAAAGTTCCCACTGGAGCAGCAGAGCTGAGACTAGTCGATTTTTTTTTAAGATTTTATTTATTTGACAGAGAGAGAGAGCGCGAGAGAGGGAACACAAGCAGGGACAGAGGGAGAGGGAGAAGCAGGCTTCCGACTGGGTAGGGAGCCCAATGAGGGGCTCGATCCCAGACCCTGGGATCATGACCTGAGCAGAAGGCAG